>JASDQU010010448.1:21402-51864 GCA_032191745.1 Picea mariana | reverse complement strand
GATATAGGAGCATACTAAAACAAATTGAGAACCTACATCACAAAAGTTAGCAGCTTTCCCAAGTATGTAAAGGGTTACCAACATCAAATCTTAGGAAAGGACATGAGAGCATGCATCGAGGTAGAGAAAGAGTAAGAGGTAATGCTAGGATGGACCTAGAAAAGGGAAAAAAATCTATATATGGGAGGTGGTGATGCTAGGGAGGACCAATCGATGGAAAGAGAATGGAAAGGATAGATGAATTGATGCTAGGGTGGACCTAGCGAAGGTAAGAGGAAATAAAAAGGAGGCATGCGAGGCTTGATGAAGAAATAAACCCTATATATATAGTCTATATAATGTTATGATCACATTCAACATCTCACATGATCAATACAACAATTATTCTTTCTAGGATGAAGTAATATTGAGTCCAGCCCTACTTGAGACAATGATCCAAGGGAAAACTAGTCATCCAAGGAAGGAAAAAGACCAATATGAGGGGTGAAGGAGAAATGGATTCCTTGAGAATATGTGAGTAGGTGAGTGGAGGTGATTAGGGAATAAAAGGAGTGTAGAGTGTTTTTGATGTAGGGGGAAATTGATGTAACAACATTAGGTCAAATCTAGCTCCACAAAGGTCCCATCTAGGATGATGATTTATTCAAATTGGTGAATCCTCATCAAAATCAGGAAAACCTTTTAAAGTTAGCAATGCCAACTCAATCTACCAATGAATGGCCAAGGATAGGAGGGAGACCCACCCCAAGCATCTAAAGTATAGGGGTGAGAGAAGAGAGGAAAGGTATACATGGGAAGGAGAAAAGTAAGGGAAAATATGGGAAGGATGGATGTTCTTAGGGGAATAAATGTCAGGAACATGTAGTTGGTGGGCTCTCTCAAGGATCTCCCTTTGAATATACAAGGTGATAGATGCCATTATTCAAATTTTTAGTGATGGTAAAGGGGCCTAACCATTTAGAAGTGAACTTACTCTACTTCCCGTATATATTATACATCTTGAGAACTAGATCACCTATGCCAAGTGTTTTTCACCAAACACCTAAATAGCATAAAAAAAGAAAGAGAAGTAACTCCACACCTTGAGAATGAGAAAGAATAATGAATGTGAAGCCTCTTTGAGGGGGAAACCTCATTTTACAATATAAAAATGTACAATTTGAGATCATTTACAAAAATAGGTCTCCTTGGTATATATAGGAAATAAAGGGTACAATCACAATTAAAGCATTTAACCAACAACACTAATATAACAATAGAAATGTAATAACTCAATATCTAGGGATTTATTTTGGGCTTAACATGGGGATTTATCTAGGGCTTGACACCCCCCACTTCAAACAAGTGTTTCCATCAACACTTCATTAACTACAAATATTTCTACATGAATAAATCATCTTTCCATATCATCTCTTCTAGTAGTAATTTCTTCCACTTGATGAGGTACATAGTAATTGCTTGATTTTGCAGCTTCTTGATCCTTATTTCAATGATTTTTTTTGGTTCTAGTATGATTTCCCCTTATTCATTAATCTCTAGTAAAATATTTTGAATTGGGATCTTGTCACTTATTACCTTCTTTAATCAAGAAACATGAAATACTAGATGCACACATGAAGATGGAGGCAACTCCAATTTGTAATCCATACTTCCAATCCTTTGCAACACCTTATAGGTACCACTATACTTGGGTGTTATGTTATTGTTCTTCTTTTTTTTCTTAAGGGATATTTTTTGTATGGTTGTAGCCTCATAAATACCCAATCCCCTACTTCAAATTCCCTTTCATTGTAATGTTGATATGCTTATTGTTTCATCCTGTTTTTTGTTGTAACCAAGTTGTACTTCAATAGTTTGAGAACCTCTTTTTGGTGCTCTTTGTGGTCCTCCATTTCTTGAACCTTCACTTTCCCTATCAAGGGTGATGTGATATATGGAGGATGCTATCCATAAAGTACTATAAATGGGGACATTTTTTTATGAAGTATGGAAGGATGTGATGTACCACCATTCTACCAAAGGAAACCACTTGACCCATTATGGTTGTTTAGAAGATACAAAGCAACAAAGATACCCTTCTAGAAATTTATTCCCAATTTTACTTTGCTTCTAAATTATTTACTTGAATGTTGTAGCCATTGTACCTGGTTTAAAAGGATAAGAAAGAGAGGAAAAATGGGCATATTTTGTGAATTGATACACCACTACCATGATGACAATATTTTCTTTATACTTGTGTAGACCCGTAATAAAATCCATTGAAACCTATTTCCAACGTTGACTTGGCATGGTTAGTGATTGCAGGAGACCTGAGGTTTTGATTGTGTCTCCCTTATTCTATTTGCAAACCAAACGTTGATCCACAAATTTTTGAACATCAATTTTAACGACTTCCCAAAATACACTTCTTAATCTCATGGTAATTTTTCAGGAACCCTAAATGTCGTCCCATAGAAGAAGTGTGCAATTCCAAAAGGACCTTTTGTTTGAGATAGGAATTCTTACATAAATATAGGTGATCCTAATACCACAATGAATCATTCTTCCATACAAATTTATCTAATGCACTCAGGTCCTCTTGTAGTTGTTGAATTATCTTGCATATGTTATGATCTTGTTTCCATTTTATCCTTTCTTCTTCTACCCAATCAGATTATGGAATGGAAATACCACAAAGTTATCCATCTCTGTCTTCTTATTTCCTTGAAAGTGCATCTACCACCACATTTTGAATTCATTTTTTTTTATATACTTTCAAATTCATAACCTATCATATTTATAACCCATTTTTTTTTCTCTTCTAAAGATAATTGTTGTTTCAAGAAGTACTTCAAACTATCATGATCTATTTTTTCCTTGAAGTTGTTGATTTTTCATATGAGATGATATATGATTTATATCGATGTATTATTACAATGATGAGTGTTCCATATATACAAAACATATGGTGACCATCCATGAAAGGATGCGTCCCTTGGATAATAAATAATTGCTTATTTATTGAATAATGTCTTCCCGATGTTCTCCAAACATCAACACCCCCTCTCAACGAGGGAGACATTCTTTATAATGCCAAATATTTTCTTTGAAGTATGAAAAATTCACCCTAGACTCATGAAACTTGTCTGTTAGTCTTGGGATATGTCTCTCTCCCACCTGAATCGTGGGCAAACTCCTTTTACGGCTCTCCCTCTAAGCCAATTGTCTCTCTGATATCAGGCTCACTCTGAGTTTGCATGTGATAGCATTGAGCATCTTGAGTCTTTATCATTCCTTGTCAAATCACCATGACTAGGACAAAGACCACACAAGGTTTGTTCACCACAGGTACATACCTGTGAGTGGATGTCAACCCTATGCTAACTGACATGTGGAAAACACCTCAAGCACCTCGAGTCCATATTATTCCTTGTCATGATCAAGGAAGGACTACGCCTGGGCCTATTTACCATAAGTACACCTTTGTGATAAATGTATCCTATCTCCCTTGGTTACAACCCGATCTAGGAGAAGGTCTTCCCGATGCTGAAACATCAACACTCCCTCTTAGCTAGGGAGGTATATTTCCATGAAGCCTTGATCTAGTAGTCCATTGACTACTCTGTAAGAAACTAGTAGCACACAACTAATACCATGCCATAGGTAGCTTGAATCATCCGTCACAGTCTCTGCGATCAAGCAACACACAACTGCTCCAAGTGATTTGGTAGTCTCCATGACAATAAACTAGTAGCATATAACTACTACAATGCCATCTAATAGAACATTATTTGTTGATCCATAATAGTACACAACTATTTCCCTGTGGTACACAACCACTACTAGTAGCACACAACTATTATCCAGTGACACAAAGTCACTGCCAGTGGTACACAACCACTGTAGTAGCACACAAATACTGTCCAGAGATACACAGTCTCCGCCAGTGGTACAAAAACACTGTAGTAGCAAAAGGTCTGTCACACATGACACTCCCATGTGGACTTATAGAGGCTACTCCCTCTAGAAACACTAGGGTCAACTCCCCATAGTGTGAGACGTCAAGGTTAACTCCCTTGACATGTCCTCATGTTTTTCCACAAGGGACATGTCCTCATATGCTCTCCACAAGGAATGTTGGGTTATAATCCCAAACCCACTTATCCTTCTTGGATAAGTTTCCTCACATATCCACTCAACTCAGTAAGAAAGGAGTACGATCTAGACTTCTAGAGGCTACTCCCTCTAGAAACACTAGGGTCAACTCCCCATAGTGTGTGACGTCAAGGTTAACCCCCTTGACATGTCCTCATGTGCTCTCCACAAGGGGCATGTCCTCATGTGCTCTCCACAAGGGACATTGGGATATAATCCCAAACCCACTTATTCCTCTAAGATAAGTGTCCTCACAGATCAACTCAACTTAGTCACAAAGGAGTATGCTCTAGACTTCTAGAGGCTACTCCCTCTAGAAACACTAGGGTCAACTCCCCATAGTGTGTGACATCAAGGTTAACTCCCTTGACGTGTCATCACATTCTCTCCATAAGGGACGTGTCCTCATGTTGTCTCCACAAGGGATGTTGCGCTATAATCTCAAAACCACTTATCCCTCTCGGATAAGTGTCCTCACATATCATCTCAACTCAGTCACAGAGGAGTACGATCTGGAGAATGTCTCAGGAAGCTGCAAACATCAACACTCCCTCTCAGCGAGGGAGGCATTCTCTACCATGCCAAGTCTGTCATGAAAGTACTTGAACTTCATCCTGGTAAGGGTTTGGTAAGAACATCAGAAACCTGCTAATCTGCAGAAAGGTACTTCACCAATACTACCTTCCTTTGTACCATGTCTCAGATGTAATGGTACTTGATCTCACGAAACACTAGAATCTATGAGAGCTTCACACAAGTTTGGTTATCACAATGAATAAAGGTGGAATCCAAAACATGTCTAAATAAATATGCAAGGAGCTTACGAATCCACACTGCTTCATGGACTACCACACTTAATGCAATTTACTCTGCTTCTACGGTGCTCAAATCCACAGAAATATGTTTCCTTCTACACTAAGAAACCATGGAAGATCCCAAAGTGAAGAAACACTTGGAGGTGCTCTTCCTATCCACTATGCTCCCTGCCCAATCAGAGTCATTATATCCCTACAATATCATATCAACACTAGAAGTATATCTCAAACCATGTCCAAATGTTCCTTGTAGGTATCTGAACACATGCTTCACATCAATCTAGTGTGCATGTCTCGGCTGAATCATAATTGGCTAAGTGTATTCACTGCATATAAAATATCTAGTCTAGTGTTAACCATATACATCAATGATCCAATCAGTTGTATGTACAAGGTTGGATCAATCTCGTCATAATCGAAAGAAGACACAATTAGTTTCTTCAGATTCATCACCATTGGTATATCCATGGGCTTACAATTCAACATCGCAAACTTATTTAATATCTCAATTGTGTACTTCCCCTGACTCAAGAAGATCTCATTAGTTCTTTGACACACCTCTAGTCCCAATAAGTAGTGCATCATACAAAGGTCCTTCATCTCAAACTTAGAGGCCAACACATACTTTCATTCATCAATAAGGCTCTCTATACTGGTGAGGAATAAATCATCAACGTACAAAACAAAAATCAGGGGATCACCATTAACAGTCTTGTAGTACAGGTTGGGATCAACAACACTTTTGTTGAAGCCAAAACTCCTAAGGTGTCTATCAATCCTCACATACCAAGATCTAGGTGCCTGCTTGAGTCCATATCGGGCCTTATTCAACCTGCACACATAAGACTCCTTCTCATGTATCATGAAACCATTTGGTTGCTCGCTGTATACTTATTCCTCAATCATTCCATTGATAAAGGCTATATTCACATCCATATGATTTAGTCTCCAACCCATGGATGTTGAAAGGGTAATAATTGTCTGGATAGAAGTGTATCTAGAAATAAGAGAAAATGTCTCCTCATAATCTATTCCCTCCACCTGAGAGAATCCTCTAGCAATAAATCTTTCTCTGTGCTTCTCGATGCTCCCATCAACGGTGTTTTTTATCTTACAGATCCACTTGGAAGTCACTACAGACTTCCCCTTAGGTCTCAAAACAATATCCCACACATCATTTTTCATGATGGAATAATACTCTTTCATCATGGCATCTTTCCATACTGGCTGACTAGATTCCTCCTCATAACAGGAATGCTCAAAATCAATTATGTGGCTCATAGATGTGGCATAAAATGAATATATATGAGGTCTCTTTCTCTCTCGGAAGGTACCATGAGGATATACATGTCCTTCTTCCTCTTGCAGAGTCTGATGAGCCCATGTAGGTCTCTTCCAAACTACTGCAATATATCTGGGAACATCAAATAGAGCTACAGGATCAACAGGGTCAATTGGATCAATAGGCTCAATTGTCTCCCTATGAACTGCTAGAGTGTGAGGGGGAGAAGGCACCATCTCTTCCTGTATCTCACTATCAATCTCCATGTGATATCCTTTAGATCTTATGAAACTACCTCCTCCTCAAAGGTAACATCTCTGCTCACCTCAATCTGTCTCTGACCATGGATGTAAATCTGACATGCCTTCGAAGGCTCATTGTACCCCACAAATGTACCCTTTCTTCTTGAAGGGTATATCTTGGTCCTTTTCTCCTTGGGTACATGAATGTATACTGGACACCCAAATATCCTAAAGTGTCCAACCTCAGTCTTCACTCATGAACTGTGTCCATACTAGACACATCATGGTTCCCTCTTGGAACACATATCTATGACATATAGAGGTTCCCTCATGGAACCGATGTCTTCTCTAGAACACATCGAGGTTCCCTCATGGAGCCAATGTCCCCCAAGACATATTGCGGTTTCCTCGTGAAACCAATGTCTTGGTTCCTTCATCTGACCATCTGAGGCATGTCAAGATGAAGTCTAGATTCCCCCCTATTAGTTCACATAGGACCCTCCAGGGAGAATGTCTCATGATGTTGCCTCAAACATCAACACTCCCTCGAATCCATCTGATAATCAACAGTCTCATATATATATATATGGAGGTATCCCCTTTATTTTGAGAATCGAATGAAGTTCCAAAACCCGTGAGAGATTCTGAAAAAGAGATAGTAGTTTCGACATATGCAGACTCTCCTCAACAATGTACATGGAATACATCAAGGAATCATATCCTACCACCATGACGGATTTGGCCACGACATGAAAAATTTCGGGGGTCGGATTTTTGAGGCGAAGTGTCTCGAAGAAATAGAATGCCCAACTGTTTCCTTCAAAAGAGAGATATAAGACATTGTTCATGGGATTTTCAAGATCAACTCTACGAGTTTCTTCTTCTGTTGATTTCCCTTCCATTTCCCTGAGAACAACAATTGTATCCTCCTCTCAATTTGACTCCCACTAGAATCACCTTCAACACACATTTGTATGCAAAGTTTGTTCATATTTGAACAGATATGACCGATCAATGGATGTATGTGCTAGCTGTAATATCATCGCTTCCAACTCTGGAATACATTAATAAGAAAACAACTACCCTCATGCATTATCCCCAACCAAGGCTGCCCAATAGATCTCAGATATTCCTCCTCGATAATATACAATGTGTTTTTCTTTCCCATGGTAAATCACGTGGTGCTCTGAGTCAAAGAAGATAGATGATTGGAAGGTATCATGTTAGTGTCCGTTGTGAGGAGGCATAAATCTGCATTGAAAATAATGTTAACGTGGCCAACCAAATAATATAAAGGAATTAGCCAATGAGCCCTAGAAAGAGTCGAGAGTTGAGACTACCCTCAATATGTCAAATAAAATCCAACCCACAAAGGGTTACACCACATAGATCCCCAACAAAATCCAGGCATAACAAATTTAATTTTGAATCCCTTAACTGGAAATGGTGGATACACATTCCATGAGTATGAACCTGGGCAGATGCAAGCTATCTTCTCTCATTTTCCTAGGCCTCCCATGAGGTAGTCAAGCCTAGTCCTGCTCTGATACATGCTGATTTTTCATATGAGATGATACATGATTGATATCGATGTATCATTACAATGATGAGTGTTCCATATATAAAGAACAAATGGTGACCATCCATGAAAGGATCTGTCCCTTGGATAATAAATAACTACTTATTTATTATATTTATTTATACCTTGCATTATATATATATGGAAGAATGTCTTCCCAATGTTGTCCAAACATCAACATAAGTGTCTTCCTATTAGGTAGAGGCATAATTTCTTAACTACGGGCAATATAGCCAACATTTCCTTTTCACAAGTGGGTTTGAGTAAGTTCTTTCCTTTAATTTGATGGATCTCAAAGGCAAGGGGCCTTCTTTCTTGCATCAAAACTGCACAATGTTGTGCCCTGAGGAAACACACTCCACAATAAAGGTTTTTGTGAAGTCATGCGTGGCTAGGACTGGAGTTGTACACATAGCCTCCTTAAGTTTTTCAAAATCTTTGGTTTCTTCTTGAGTCCAATAAAATGCCTCCTTTTTTAATAACATTGTTAGAGGTGCTACTATTTGACCATAATTCTTGAAAAACTTGTGGTAATAACCCGCCAATCCTAATAATCCTCTAATATTCTTTAAGGTTTTTGGAAGTGGCCATTCCATCATAGCTTTAATTTTATTAGGGTCCACTTTGACACCTTCATGAGATACAGTATGACCCAAACATTTCACATCAAATGCACACTTGGAAGGATTTGCATATAGTTGTTTCTCTTCCAATAGTTTTAATACCGTGTTAACATGTTGCACATGATCTTCCCAATATTTGTTTTAGATTAGTATATCATCAAAAAATACCAACACAAATTTTCTACGGAAGGGTTTGAAAATATAATTCATAAATCTTGGAAATGTTGAAGGTGCATTAGTAAAGCCAAATGGCATCACCAAAAACTCATAATGACCTTCATGTGTTCCAAAGTCTATTTTTGGGATGTCTTCTCGCCTCATTATGATTTGATGCTATCGACAATGAAAATTCAACTTGGTAAACAAAATAGCTCCTTGCAATTCATCTAATAACTCATCAATAACAGGAGTAGGAAACTTATCTTTAATGGTCATTTTATTGAGCTCTCTATAATATGGACACATGTGCCATGAAACTTCCTTTTCTTGAACTATCACCACTAGTGAAGAGAAAGAACTTTGGCTAGGTTTAATGATGCCAAATTTTAACATTTCTTGAATCATACGCTCAATATCAGTCTTTTGAGCATATGGGTACCTGTAAGGTATGATGTTAGGTGGTACACTTCCCGGTTGCAAATGAGTATCATGGTTATGATCTCTAGAGGGTGGAAAAAATTCAAGCATCTCTCTAAATACCTTGGAATGATTGTTGATAACTTTTTGGAGATCCACTAGAGCAAAGGGTCTATATGTTTGAACATCTAGTGAGCACAATTGTGCAATTACACCATGTTATCCCCTTTTTAGAAAATTTTTCATGCTATTAGAGATTATCACTTTAGAGGGTTTCCCTTGGATACCTCTAAGTTCAATTTTGTTTCCTTATAAGAAAATATCTTGAAAATTTATTGAAATTTAAGAGCCATTGTTCCCAATGATTATAACCACTGGACCCCTAATATAACATCAAAACCATTCATTTGGATTACAATGATGGGACTATTTGATAAATACTCCCCTGTAGTGAGGTTAATACTATGGAACTTCTATGAACAATTTATGGTACCTCCATCTACAATCATTACTTGAAACTATGAAACACTGGTGCTATATATATATATATATAGATATATATATATAAATTGTTAAGTTTGGCTAATTTGTGATTAATAAAGTTATGGATACTACCATAATCAATCAATACTATTACCTTTTAATTTTTGATATATCCTTCTATATTGAGAGTTTTAGGAGTGTTTATGCCAACCATTACATTCCAGGATATGGTTGGAGTAGTCTCTTCTAGTTCTAGATCTTGCAATGGCTTTAGTTCTTGATATTCTTCTTGCTCACAATGTATGTAGAATAATTTATTCTCATTGCATTTATGCCCCTTAATGTACTTGTTGTCACAAATGAAACATAGTCCCTTTGCTCTTCTTTCATCCATTTTCTCATGCATCGATCTTGTAGTTTGAGTGAGGTTAGTGAAGGGAACATGGCACTCTCTATAGTTATTAATGGCTACCATTCTAGTAGCTATATTTTTACTTTCAACTTTCCTTGCCACACTAAAAGCATGCTCCAAGGATTTAGGTTCCAAGAGATACACCTCATGTTGAATTCTCTCCTTTAAAGTGCCCATTAAGAGATCTAACAAATTATCCTCTGAAATGTTCTTTACTTTGAGACTTAACTTTTGAAATTGATAAATGTGATCTATAATTGGACCTCTTTGCTGAAGATTTATCAATTGACTAAAGAATGTGTTTCTCTTAATATCCCCTTAATGTGCTATCAATTCATCCATAAAAACAGACCAAGTGAGAATACAATCCTTTTTTGTTCACAAATCCATTGATATCGGACAAATTGATCAGGTTCTAAATACAAGGATGAAAAAGTTACCTTTTGTAAAGTTGTCACTTGGTGTAGATCAAATAATGCCTCCATATTAAATATCCATGTTATAGGATATTTACCATCAAGCTTCCTCATATCGATCTTGGGATTTAAGTAGTTTCTTGGTCCTGAGTTGAATCTCTAGTGATTTAGATCTTGGAATGATGAATGATCATGATTATGGGATTCAATATTTTTTCTCTCCCAATGTGTTAAAATATTTCCCATATGTGAATGAGGTTCAATATTATTGTTCTCCTTTTTTTCATTATTTCCTTGGATCACAATATCCCTTTTAGGGAACCTCTCATCTAAGGTATGTAAGATCTTGATTTCCATGGAATTTTGTAATCCTTCCATCTTTTGATTCATAAAATATTCCATTTCCCTTTTAAGGATTTCCTAAGAATGTGATAATCCACCATTTTCAACAGACTATCATTCATGTCATTAACTTGGTTCTTCAATTGGGATACTTTGTTATCTAATTCTTCACTTTCTTTAGGTGACATGTGAGTTATCTAGAGGTTTAGAAGGAGTATAAATTATTGAAGAACCCTTTTACATATGATAAATTAACTGTACTCCTCTCTTTTTTCTTTATCAAAATTTTTGCATCACCAAAAACAAATAATCCAATCAAACGTTATGCTAATTTCAAGTTAATACACCTTTTAAAACCCTAGTTTGTAGATTGTCTTGTTGGTTGATTTTTATCCTGAAATTTGTAGCATCCCGATATGTATTCTCTTCCATGCCATAGGTTTGACCAAATTCAATGTGCCAAGAGAAAGTTATGGTAATTTTCCCAAAACCTGTTGTTTTTGTCCCTTTCAAGAGAACGAACTTGTATGGCCCACCACATGTCCAAATTTTAAGACTTGCTTATGAAATTTGTATCTAAAATACTATGTTCTGTCTTATTTCCAAAGAAACTAGTGGCATTCAATTTGGACTTTTCTAGCTTCATATATGACAATTTTACCAAGAACACATGTTTGAGACTAATTTAAGGACTAGTCCAAAACCCTAATTTTCATAGCTTGTATTTATAAAAGTATAGTGAGCTAGACACAATTGTTTTTACCATATATATATATATATATATATATATATATATATATATATATATCCTCATCATCTAAAACATTTCTATATTTGAAACTTCCCATAGAAAAAATTATAGAGAAAATTCCAAGATGACTCATTTGAGACTAATTTTAGGGTTATTCAGAAACCCTAATTTCCACATGCTATATCTCCAAAAGTTTAGTGAAAAAGAATCTAAAATTTTGACCACAAAAACTTAGATATGTCTCCTTACTATCACAAAAATTTCATGGTCAAAGTATCCCAAAAAAAAGTTATAGAAAAAATAGCAATATGACTTGTTTAAAGGAGCCAAACCCAATGATTGTATACTTTGAAACCAAATGTTATGAACCAAACACATAAATCACATAAACACAGAAATGTAGTTAAAATCCTTGGGAATGAGAGGTAAGAATGAATGTGAATCCTCTTTAACGGGGAAACCTCCTTTTACAATAGAAAACATGTACAAGATTATGACATTTCTAAAACTAGGCCTCCTTAGTATATATAGGAGACAAATGGTACAATTACAATTAAAAGGTATAGATGACAACACTAATATAATAATAAAAATGTAATAACTCAATATCTAGGGATTAATGTGGGGCTTTATATAAGGCTTAAAACCAATGGTGTGATGTTGTACCTTTTTTCATAAGTAGAAGATAACCTCTTCTCTTACACCTCATTCTACTAGGGGGCTTAAAGATGCTACTCATCCATCATTTCCAAGTCAATGAGGTGAGTGGAAAAAACCTAAATTTTGGTAGCTAGGGAGAACAATGTCATATAGAGGGAAGTAATTTCAACTTCAAGGGTAAGGACATTCTTAGTTACAAATGTCATAGAGAAGGGGGTGGCACCTATCTATGTGCATGTACATGTATGATAAGCCCAAAGGATGGGAAATATCTTTAGGTGTTGATATTGATTTGATCTAGATTTATGAGCGGAACAAAATGAAACACATATCTATAACATTAACAAAAATATACAGAGAACAATAATATAGATACAATGGAACTTCGATTCAATAAAGAGATCTGTTGAAACTTTAAAAATGCAGAATGAAAACAATCTTGCTCGAATATGGTAGCTAATCTTTGAGAAGAGATGTGGAGGCTACGCAAATTCATCTGAGCACATTACAATGAATCCTCTGGGAATTTTTAGCATCAATAAGTAAACAAAAAGCCATAGACCTAAAAAACCCTAACCCTAGGAGATGAAGCGCCAAAATTCTTGTGGGCCCTGATGGGGTAAGTTGGTACATCAACTTCCCGGGGTCGTAACTTTTGCATAAAATCTCCATTTTAGGCGCACAATATCCCGTTAGAAAGGTCTATCTGAGTACCACACATTGTGTCATCACACTCTATATCCATCGATAATGTGACTGTGGTAGGCCCAAAAAATGTTGTTTAGGGCCTTAAAATGACCCTGAAATTTTAGGACCCGAAAATCTAGAAACAAATTACCAAGATTAAAACTGGAACTGCCAAGATGAAAGCTATATGTGAGCCAACTAGAAGATGTGGGTGGCCACTGATATCCACCTAGATCATTCTTGGAGGTAGAGATAGTCTTCTTAAGGATAGAGAACAATGAGTTATTGAAGACTTCAACTTGGCCATTAGATTTAGGATCACTAGGGTGAAGAAAAAATTTGTCAGAGGTTGTACTTCTTGCAAATATATTTCATATGGAGGTTCTTGAAATCTTTTCTATTATTAAATATGATCATGTGGGGTATGCCATATTGATAGATGTTATGGTTGAAGAGAAACATGGAAATGAAGTGGCCAAAACCTTTTCATAACTGGATTTCTTTAGACCACTTCGTAAAGTAATTGATGGTGGTCAAGATGAAGGTATGTTTCTCTAAGGATGAAGGGTTAATATCCCCAATGAAATTTAGACCCCATGTCTCAAACAACTAATTCAACAACACAAGGTGTAATGAGGTGGTGGGATCGTGAATCCCATTAGAGTGTATTTGGAAATGGTTGCAACTAGAAACAAAATGGAAAGAGTCATGTAGCAAGATGGGTCAATAGTATCCTATGAAAATTATCTTATAGGAGGTAGCATGTGCTACAAATGACCATCACCGACACCCTAATGGCACTCTCGGAGAGTGGACTCTATTTATTTAGGCCCATACATTGGAGGAGCATGCCTTAAAAAAACACTTGTATAAGGTTCCCCCCATTATAATGCAATGTGAGGATGTGATGCATACATGATGATTTTATTAGGAGGTAGTACCATCAACATTATATTTGAATGAAAAAAATATACTGCATTCTTTTATAACTCATTATTATGGATGGGCAGTACTTGAATGTATAATATGGATTCATCTGTAAAATCATTATTTTTGTAGTTGGTGGAAGATGAAGGAAGGGGGGTATGAGCTATATCTTTTTCCATGATCATCCCTTTTTTAGAATTTTGGTTGATGAATTTGAGATCAAATTCGTGTTGAAGAAGGACCCACCAACCCATACAATTGATGGAGAGGTTAGTATTACTTAGGAGATAATGAGGGGTTTTATGTTGAATAGTCACACATGTTTTCTTTTGATAACACAATGCCAAATATTCTTGATGGAAAAATATGAGGTCTAAGATTTTTTTTTACCTTAGAATAATTGACCTCATAAGGAGGAATGTGGGACTGATATAATATATAGAATGCTCGATTCCATTGTCATATTTTTGGTAAGGCATACCCCCACCAAAGTTTGAATCACCTAGGTGTATAAGATCAATGGGTGATCATGCAAGAGGAGAAACGATAGGAGAAGAAAACAAAATTTATTTGAGATGCTCAAAACACTACTAGATTACTTTTATCCAGGTAAGGGGGTTATCCTTCTTAAGAGAATTAAAATCTTGAAAGAGGTAAGAAAAATAAAACAATAAGCATTAAATTATCTTAGGCTTCCCTAGGAAACAAAATATTTCAATAATCGTATGGGGAGTTGGAATGTTGAGAATGGTACAAATCTTTTTCAAGTTGATCTCAATGCCTCCATGGGAAACAATTACCCCTAAAATATTACCATCTTTGAGCCCCAAAATTCACTTTGTAGGGCGTATCTTCATATGGAATTTGCAAAGAAAATCAATTTTTTTTTCTAGAAGACCATATATGGTCACACCAAGCTTAGGATTTCCCAATGGTTTCATCAATGTATAAAAATTCAAAAATCTTATTAATAAGATCATGGAACATGAAATTCATAAAATGTTGATAAGTGGCACCCACATTTTGGGTGAAGGGCATAACTTTGTAGGAGAATGTGTTCCATGGAGTGGTGAATGTATTATTTGGCTAATGTTATTAGAAATGTAGATATGTATACAACTACAAAAGTCATCCATGAGATACATCATCTCAAACCTCATGATGGTGTTGATAGTGATGTTGATGAAAGGAAGAGAGATATTATCCTTTGGATACGTGACGATGATATCTCAATATTCAACATAGACACATGAAGCCTCGATCTTTATAATGACTAGGATTGTATTGGGGACCCACTTGGAATAATGTATGGCATAAATGAAGCCTATGTATATGATTTTCAGGATCTTGATTTTGACCTTGTTGGCATTGTTAAGATTTATGGCCCATTGCACCAGTGTATATGGGTAGCATCTTGATTTTGACCTTGTTGGTGGTGTTGATATTCATATCCCACTAGTACTGGTGAAACATGGTAGCATCATCCTAGGTCACACTATTATGGATGATTATGGAGGGATACATTCCTTCCATGTATTTATATTTCCAAGCAAAAATGTCAACATACTTGTAGAGAAGGGTGGATAAGTCAATGATTTCATCATTGGAATGAGAGGAACTGAAGAAACTATTATTTGGGTTCTCATTGGTTCCAACGTTGATACTAATGACCTAATCAATGAGAAGGGAATTTCCCTCTTCAAATCAAGGGGAGTGGGAGAAAGGACTTCTTCATATTTAACTTAAAATATTGTGTCATAGGAAGATGAATGATGAACATTATCATAGAGGAATTCAAGATGAAAGGTGAGTGGCTCTAGGAATAAGAGGGGGATGACATTCCTCTAGGTGCCTAAGAACTCAAGGATGGTCTCATGATACTCTCATCCTTTTGAAAGAGATGTTTTGGAGAATAAAAAACCATGTGAACAGTGCAGTTTGAATCTTGGATTCAAATGAGTTTGTCTTGAAATTGGTTTGGACCATGTTGGGAAAATGTGGGGATAAGTGGAGCTTCTATAAACAAATTGAACATCAACTAGGGGTTTTCTAGTGGGTCAATTTGCGATGGATCATGCGGAATAGGATCCTAGAAGATGATGAAGACTGCCTCGATGAGCTCCTTCAAAGGTAGAGAAAAAGAATGAGATCTTGTTGGGCAGAGCAAGTTTTCCTTGCATGGTGGAAAATAAAATCACTCTAGAAGGTGCGAGGGACAAGTGGCATGGATTTTATCCATGGGTTTACGAAGAGGAGGTTGTACTATAATTATTGATTTACCACAACTATAAGAAATTGACCATTTTAGAATCTTAGGTCAAGCACGAGGGAACCAATTGGCTTCTCTTCAAATCTCTCAAACCCATGTAAATTAGGTTGGTATGGGAGAGGCGGGATGCATTTAAGCCTTGACATTTCCTAAGGGGAATGATGTTAAGGGAAGAAACAAGGGTCCAAAAAGAACCACTCCAAGCTTGCAACATTGATATTAATTTGGATAAAGAAGGATGGGATGATGTTATACTCTTGCTTGTGAGGTTTAAGAGGTGTTAAAAGATTGAAGGATGAGAAGGGGTTTATATTTCATCCTATCTTGGATAACATCTCAGAGGGAATCTAACAATTGGTTTCTTTGATCAAGAAAATAACATAGAAAGCTCATCATGGACATCCCTACACTATGAAAAGAGAGTTAATAGAGGATCAAGAATAAGACTTAACCCTAGGTAGGATTGAGGTGTATACATGAGGGGTTTTGGTGATGCTAGGTTGGACTTGGAAAATTGCTCCTGCCCAATTTTAAGGGAAGAAACCCTATCCTAAGGTTGAATGGACATTGTGGCTCAACGAAAACATAGAGTCATACAAGCAATGGTAAGGATAGGCAAAGGAGGAATACATGAAGGGCTCCATAGCCCATGATAAGAGAGAGAGAGGGAAGAGAAGGAAAGATACGATCCTTCACTTATAAAGGGAATTATTTCTAAAGTGTGGTGAATGAATAGATTCATTCTACTACATACATTGTAAAGGCATCAATGAAAGATCACCCAAAAACACACATGTTACTAAAAAGGGAAAATGAGAGTGGAGTCATCACTTGGCTTTAGGGATAAATCAAGCAACCTTAATGAGAGGAAAGAGAGGGTAAAAAAAGAGAATGGAGGTCATGAGGTTAATTAGGGTTTTACACCATGATTATGTTAATATATAGTTTTAGATTATCAGGGCACTTCAATTAGTTTTCAAATTCGGTTTTACTAGCAAATTAGCAAAGTAAAGTAAACCAACTAGTTAGGGTTATTTTACCAAAAAATTCGTTAGTGAGCTAGAAACCCTAATGCTGGAAAATACAAATAGAAATATTGAAGGAACTCACCTAAAATTAAGTATTGTAGGTGTTGAAGCTACTTGGGATGAATAATATAGTTGTGATAGGTCTTGAGGAGTCTTATACACATAGCTTAACTTTCTTGCAAGATAATATTTGACCCGATCTCCAATATGAAGATAGATAGACACACACACACACACACACACAACCGAGTGAGTTAACTCAATTGGTTTGAAGTGCCTAATTTCAAGATAAACATCAATTAGAGGCCATGAGTTCAAGTCCAATAGAATTCCTTTAAGTTAGGAGTAGATGTTATCTTCCACCACAAATTTATCTATAAAAATTCTGACTTAATCGTGACCTTAAAAATAAACAATGTGTAACATAATTTATAAAATCATTTCAAAAGTAATTGTATTTTACTTTTCATTATTTTGAAAAACAAATCGAGATTGGGTATACAGATATTGGATGGAATTATAACAGTCAAGAAACTATTCATTCACGATAAAAGAGAAGAAAAGCAGAACGATAATTAAATTATATATGTTTAAAGTTTATGACAAGATTAATGGAAAATTATTAAATAAGTTGATAAAAAGTGATTTAGAGACTTTCTGGATTATATATATATATAATTTTTACCTTTTTAAAATCTTCTTTCTCCTTACCATTCTTATAAAAGGCTGGATCATTGCAATCCATTTTGGGTTGAAGGCATTAATTTTATTTTTACTCAAACTATATTTTTATTTATAAAAGTTTAAAAGTTTTAAATAGAGTAATTTTTAATTATCCCTTTCATTCTCCATTACTCATAGGATTCTAGAGTGCATCCTACTTTGACTAAGAGAGTTTGAGTGTTGTATTTGTGAGTTTTTTTATTTATAAAAGTTTAAAAGTTTTAAATAGAGCAATTTTTAATTATCCCTTTGTTTCTCCATTACTCATAGGATTCTAGAGTGCATCCTACTTTGATTAAGAGAGATTGAGTGTTGTATTTGTGAGGTGAGATTGAGTGTTGTATTTGTGAGGATAATGGAGTGGATGCCTATATTAGAGAGATACTACTACTTATAGTCATGTTGTTCTTTGAAAGATAATCAACCATAATTTCTCCATGCCTCTAGATTTTCTTAATGAGAGAGGAATTATGGTCAAACACTTTTTCTTTTAATTTGATATTGCACTCTTAACCAATGGATTATGAACTTTTGGGAATGAAGTCAGTTTCAAGTCATCTATGTAGTGGCTCTCAATGTGAAGTTTTCACAGTGAACATAGTCAGTAGAAAAGTCACACAAATTTGAGAGAGAAATAATATAGGAGAGAAAAAGAATGAATTGTATTAAAACTATGAGTAAAATGGTAAAATACACATGATATACCTTACATGGCTAAGTGAAGTAACCATAGTAGTGATCTAGAGGGATCTAGACACTTATTGACATAATCCAAAGTAATTTGTCACCTAGTCCTAGTTAACTGGTCCATGCAATCATCAGTTAACTGATTCACATATGTGGAAGTGAGAGAAACACATGCGATCACAAGATATTCTCCCTCTTGGCCACATGCATGAGATATGTAGACTCTTGGTGAGGAAACTGAGATGAACATGCAACTGCTGGTGATAAAACCGAGGTTTCCATGCATGAGTGACCTCCACTAGTTTAACTGAGGTGTAACTGACTATGAAATAAAGCGGGAAGGTGCCCTATTTTGTAAGAGGCACCTTAAATTGTAGGGGAATATTATCAAGAGAGAATATTCTCATCTATGGAAGTGCCCTCAACATTGGACTATCAACCTTAGGAAAATAATTACCTAAGTGAGTGTGTAATATCTCCAACACCCCCCCTGAACACTAATAGGATGTACATGATGAATGGGTCTCGACAACAAAGACCATGTTAGGTACCCATTGTACAATGCATCTAAGAATGAAACACTAAAAAAATATAGGAAAGAGGGAAAACCTGATGGGAAACCTCCCTCCTCAAAGTACAATGCATCAAAAATGAAGAAGGAAATATATCTTCTAAGCATATGTGTCCTTCACTCCAAGGAGATCACATAGGAAGTGGAACTTCTACTCAATAAATGTCTTGGTGAATATGTTTGTAGTATGTTCCGTGGATGGACAATATTGAAAATCGATGACCCTCTCATGTACCAGCTCTCTGATTGAATGTATATGGATCTCAATGTGTTTTTTCCTTTGTCGTTGCACCAGATCTCTGCAAAACTTGAGAGTACTCTAATTGTCACACCAAATGATAGTTGAATGGTGTAATTGGATGTCAAGCTCAGTGAGGATTTTCTGGAGCCAAAGTGCCTGAATAGTGATGTTGGAGACTCCTTTGTACTTGGCCTCTACTGACGATAGAGCAACAACTGATTTATTTTTGCTCGACCAATAGATGGGACCATAACCCAAAATAAGCACGTACCTAGAAGTGGAATTACAATCTGTGTTATCACCATCCCAATTAAAATCAGTGAAGCCCATGAGATCCAATGCACAACTTGATGCATAGTGGATTCCATAACCTGTGGTGCCATGAACATATATGATGATACGCTTGGTATCCTTCTAGTGTAGCTCATGTGACTTCTGCATGTACTTGGAAACTATCCCTACTGCATATGAGAGATCTGGTTGGGTGTGGTTGAGATATAGAAGGCCCCCACAAGTTGTTGTTCACCACTGGTGTATCCCCACCATCCTCAAGATGCACCCTAGACAAAAAAGGTGTGGTTTTCGAATTGCAATCGGTCATGTGGAATCTAACCAAGAGATCCTGAGCATACTTAGTCTGAGATAGCTTGATGCCTAAAGCATCCTAACTAATCTCGAGACTAAGAAAATAGTGCAGTGGATCCATGTCTGTCATAGAGAATCTGTCGTGCATAATGCCTTTAACCGCAACAACTGTTGAGGCCAAACTTCCTTTTATTAGGAGGTCGTCAACATAGAGAACCAATATCATCAAGGAGTTTGAGGTTCTCATCATGTAGACATTCAGATCTGATTTGCATCTAAAAAAATGTTGAGAAAGCAAGTAGGCATCCATCTTCGCATACCATGCTCTAGACACTTGCTTGAGGCCATATAGTGACTTTTTCAGTCGACATACTAAGGATGAGTTCAAGATGAACCCCTAGGGTTACTCCATGTAAATCTCCTCTGAGATATCCCTTTGAAGAAAGGCATTCTTCACGTCCATCCGGTGAACTTCCCACCATCTGGGTGCTACAATGGAAAGGGCCAATCAGATGGAGTCCATATTTTCTGGGAGCAAAGGTCTCATCATATTATATCCTATGGATTTGTTGAAAACCTTTGGCAACCAGTCTTGCCTTATACCTACTCAGTTGTCTGTCTGTTTCCTTCTTGGTCCTGTAGACCCATCTGCATCTAACAAGATTCATGTATGAAGGAAGCAAAACTAGATCCAAAGTTTGGTTCTTAAGGAGAGAGTTGTACTCCTCCTGCATAACAACTTCCCAGAAGGGATTCCCTATAGCCTCTGTGTAAGTCTGCGGGTATGAATATAGAACCATATAGAAATACACGGGCATCATTGGTTCGGTAGTTTTGAGTGCATGAGGAGGATACTCACACTGATACCTCATCCTCCTCTAATATGATGGATCCCCCAAAAGGTCTCCTACTGCCTATATGGTGGTATGTGCCCACTTGGGCATCTGTGGTGGCTCAACATATGCATGCTCATCGTTGACATGCTCATCATATTTCAAATCAAATTTAGAGCTCAGATCTGAACCATGATCTGAGTGATTGGAATCATCATCACTAATGTATGGTGCAGGCAGTGGTACAAAGGTATCTACATCTGTCTCTGATGGTGCATGCACAGGATTTTTCTCAAACTGAACATTGCACTCAATGATGAGCTTATCATTAGAGGGATCAAGTAACTTGTAACACTTCACACCATTTGGATATCCTAGGAATATTCATGTGGTACTATGTGGATCTAA
Source organism: Picea mariana (assembly GCA_032191745.1). Taxonomy (NCBI): domain Eukaryota; kingdom Viridiplantae; phylum Streptophyta; class Pinopsida; order Pinales; family Pinaceae; genus Picea; species Picea mariana. The sequence goes on along the minus strand of JASDQU010010448.1, from coordinate 30,590 downwards.
TGCTTTCCTCTTTTTATAGGGTACACTGGCCCATGCACGTGATCCAAATATTCGAAAGTGGGTGACTTCCAGTTTGTTGTCACTTCATGCCTCAAAGAGAGTCCCGTCCTTGACATATATGTGAGGAGATTTGTTCTAAATGTTGTTTGCACAGTTAAGTGCTTCAACCCAAAGCTTGGGAGGTAGATATCTTGCATGCAACATGCAAGTGGCCATCTCCTTGAGGGATTTTTTCTTTTGCTCAACTACTCTGTTATGTTGCGGAGTGTCAGGTACTGTGTGTTGCAGTTGTATACCTCCCTGTGAACAAATATGTTGAACATATTGGTTCACATATTCCCCCCATTTTTTGTGCATAGGATTTTGATCTCTCTCCCAGACTAAGTCTTTGCATGTGCTTTGAAGTCTTTGAGATGCTAAAAAAATTCAGACTTCTGCTTGAGAAAATACACCCAAGTGTATCGTGAGAAATCATCAATAAATGTAAGCATGTACCTAGATTTGTTGATGGACAAATGAAGAAATGGTCCCATCATATCATTGTGGATGAGCTCCAAAGGAGAGGAGGCCCTCTAGGCCCTCCCTTTCTCAAACTTCTCTCGAGGAGTTTTTCTAAGAACGCATCCTTGAAAAAAACCTTTTGAAAAGTGTATGTTGGGAAATTCGGTGACCATATCCTGTTTGCATAGTTGTTGCATGTACTTGAATTTTATATGGCAAAATTTCTCATGCCATAATCTACTAGCGTCATCAACATGCGTCGGTAGTAAAGAAGAATCATATTTAGCAATGAATTTACTGAAAGTTTACAAACGAGATTGTTGGTTTACCTCAACAACAACAATCGTGGAGTTATCATGCATATTAGATATGGTTAAAAAATCAAGTGTAAAATCCACCCTTTTTCCTGTACCAAAATGCGTTATCTAATAAACAAAGAGAATATTCATGGAGAGTTTTGGAACATGCAAGAAGTTCTAAAAAATTCTATGTTGGACTTCTACTCTCCCTTGGCCAATAAACTCAACTGGGGTATCATCTCCCATGAGGATGGGAGGACCCATGCATACATAAATAGAAGATAAAACATTTTATGTTGTTTCCATATGATGGGATGCTCCGGAATATAAGATCTATGCATCAAGAGAAGATTTAATGGAAACCAATGCATGGGACTTACCTCACTTTTTTGTTGCTTGATATTTTGAAGTCTTCTTCTTGGAAGCTTCGGGAATGTGATCCCCAAGGTTTTTCTTTTGAAGAATATGCACCATCAAATCAATTTGTTTCTTCATGCATGTTGATTCGGGATGATAGTTGTAGTTGTAGTAACCACATTTGTTCTTCCATTTATTTCATTTTCCACCTTTGGAGCCTAAAGAATCATCGAAGGGTTTGAAGTACCCTTCCTTCTTTGTCTCTGCATGCACCTTTCCCTTGATTTTCTGCTTAGAATTTGAATTGAAAGTGTTTTTTCTTTCATGCAAAACAAGTGCATGCGCATTGGGTCCCTTGATTATCCCCATTTTGATAATAATATCTTGCTCATGCGTGAGGGATTCAATAAATTGATCCAATGTCGACATTTTTCAGGTTGCTTCTAAACTGAATCTGTTTGTATGGAATCATGAGATGAAAACAAGATAATCCGGACCAAGTTTTGCCAAAATAGAAAGGATTGATTGATCATGTTGAGTGGATTTTTCTATTCCACATCCCTTTAGATGAAGGAGGAGGGACTTTAACTTTGTAAATAAGTCCTATATGTTATCAAAATCCCTCAGATCTAAGGAATTTAGCTCTACCTTGAGCATATGGCCTCTCATTTCGTCCCGTTTTCCAAAGAGATCCTCCAAGTTTGTCCAAATCTCATCTTGTGTGATAAAAGCTTCAATTGGAAACAAAAGCTTAGGGACATATACATGCAGAGGAGGTCATAGACCTCATCCATGCGGTTGATATACATGTTCTTCTCGATAGAAGAAGTTGGATCCACCTATGTATCCATGGTAATTTGGTACACGCCTCTGCATCTGAGTTGATGTAGAATTTTTAACTTCCACTCGAAGTAGTTATGAGGTGTGAGAAATATGGCCGGTAAGTAATCCATCTTTTCTCACTACATCTTCCTATTATACCTGCAAATAGAAATGCTTATGCGCTTTCTCCTAGCAATCAAGGCTCTGATACCATGTGAAGTTTTCACAGTGAACCTAGCTAGTAGAAAAGTCACACAAACTTGCAAGAGAAAGAAGAGAAGAGAGAAAAATAATGAATGTTTTTAACTGTCTGAGTAAAATCGTAAAATACACATGATATACTCTACATGGCTAAGTGAAGTCACCATAGTAGTGATCCAGAGAGATCTAGATGCTTACTGACATAAAACTAAAGTAATCTTCCACCTAGTCCTAGTTAACTGGTCCATGCAATCATCAGTTAACCAAGTCACACGCATGGAAGTGTGAGAAACACATGCAATCACAAGATATGTGATCTATTGGACACATGAATGAGATATGTGCTCTCCTGGTAAGGAAATCGAGGTGTACATGCAACTGGTGATGATAAAACCAAGGTTGTCATGCATGAGTGACCTCCACTAGTCTAACTAAGGTGTAAGTGACTCTGAACAGAAGAGGGCATGCACCCTATTTTGTAGGAGGCACTCTGATTTGTAGGGGAATATTCTCAAGAGAGAATATTCTCATGTATGGAATACCCTCAACATTGGACTATCAACCTTAGGAAAATAATTACCTAGGTGAGTGTGTAATATCTCCAACACTCAAGACTTAATAAGAGGATACTAATGTGTTTTCGTAGGATATCTTTACTCATTTAAGATTTAAGAATGGAGGAATTAATTATCTATCCTATCAATTCACAAGAGAGAGCTTAGTTGCACTCAGAATTAGACTAAGCACATTATCTAGAATTATAAAAATCCAAATGGAACTCTAGATAATTGGATACACTTTGTAATCAGATTGTCCATTATTTATTTTGTGCAAGTTACATAGAGAAAGGAGCCAATGAATCAATCTTAGCAGAAGTTGCATAGAGAACATACCTTACAACTAACCCAAGAAGAAGAAGACTGAGATCCTAGTATATGGTAGGGAACAAAGGCCTAACAACCTTTCTGAAGATAGAGCACTATGTACAAGTAAGAGAATAGAGCTCAAGAGAGACTTCTGCAAAGGATCCATGTTGGTTAAGAGAGTGGGCAATAATTCCCTCATTTACAAATCAGATGGTATCATAGAAATCACATGCTTGACTGTCACAACTTCCAAATATTTGAACAAAACATTGTAGACCTCAACATGGATAAAGAAAGAAAATAAAATTTGGAAGACTTAAGGGCCAACAATGCTCAGGTTTGAGAAGAGAATGAGTAGTTGAAGGAGAAGGTTCAAATGTTCAACCAGATGATGGTAGAGATGGAGAAGCACCTTGATACCTCTGCCAAACTATTTCTGATGCTTAATAAATAGTTTGAAGAATGCCACGAATCCCTCACTACAATGGTGATAGAATGGGACAAGCAGAAAGTGCATATTGTACACTTGGCATAGAAGTTCATTCGGTTGGATAGATGGAAAGAAGATAGGATCACTCAAAAGTTGGAATAACTGCAACAAGAGCTAGAAGAGAAGGAGAAAGCCTTGGAAAATCTCCAAGAAGTTGTCCAAGAGCACCAGGAAGCAAGGCCACCTTACATTGCCAATATGGATTCCAACACCATGATTGAGACTGCCTTGGTAATCTTACCTTCCATAGACATTTCTTTAGAGGATATGGGTAACTTTGAAAAGCATACTAGAGGAATCGATTCCAAGATCCTAAGGTATATGGGATATGATGGAAAAGGAATAGAAAATATATGACAAGGAATATTAATCCCCATTGTAGCTACACCACGGGTCAATAAATAAGGCCTAAGATTTGATGATAGAATGGAAAAACCCATGATCACGAAGACCAATTTTTTAAATTCTACAGGCATGTCGGAGTTGGCCTTCTCATCGAGATAAGGAGAAACAACAATAAGTGGAGGTTGTATCCAACTACCAACTCAACCTTCTTATGCAATATTGAAGGAGGGAAGTGATGCGAAGGGATCACAAAATCAACCTACATTTACACTCAAAAGAAGTAGCAAACCAATCAGCCAAAGAAAGAAGAAGAAAAATACCAAGAGATATTCATTGGATGAGGCATGACTTGTTTGTCACTGCTACAAGAAGAGATGCCATAATGGTTCCATCTATTGGTACATGGAGGCATGCTCATAATGTGAAAAGAAAGGCCATTTTGAGATAACTTGTCGGGAGAAGCAAGCCATATGTCACATGCCTCAATATTTTTATAGGAATGGTAGGAAGTCTTCTCCAATCCAACAATGAAATCAAAGGCACATGAAGAGGAAGAGTATGATAGACAGTCCTTGTAGTAGAAAAAATAATTTTTTCCACCACTACTAGTTGAGTGGACATTTGGAAGTGAAGTGTTGGAAACTTCATCTAGAACTTCACCCCAAGAACTGCACATCCAAGAGGAGAGTGTGGAAAGTGAAGCCTAACGCATATGAAAATCTTCCCACAGTCCAAAGAGAAGAATCTATTCAAGGAGCTATATCAATAAAAGAGTTCAGTGATACCAACAATATGGACATCGGGTGGATGAAAGGGTAGCCACAATTCAATTCTAGTTTCCGATATTGCATCTGAAGAACCATGGAAGAATTATTGATAACTCTATGGCGTGCTTGCAAGAATTGAAGAGTTGTTTCCATAATGGGAAGTAATTTATCTTAGAATATGAATGAAACCATAATTCCATCAAGGAATTGTTACGTGATGGCATCATGTTGGGGTCACACTAAAAAACGAGTGACCAACATTCGACTTGGCTTCATTGGAAAACAAGATGGATTGTATCCAAGATAGAGAGGGAGATGGGGATGAGTGTTGAGTCTAGAGTTTAAATTTGGAGATCACTTAGAGTTGACAGTAAGTGAGAAGAGTTTTGTAGTGTTGGAATAAGTGAGCCAGTACCAGAGCTAGTAGCCGGAGCCATGAGCTAGAGCTAGAGTTAGAGCTATTTCCAGGAGCCAAAATTAGAGCCACATTCTAGACAAAAGGCATATTGATCCAAATTGGTTTCCTTGAGATTTTGGGGACCAAAAATCCTCTGAATGGGGAGGTGTGATCTAGAATGGATATGAACCAATGAATGGGTAAGACTTAGTACCTACAAGACAATTCAACAATTTATGAAGGTTATATAAACTATGTAAAAAAAAATTAAATTTAAATATTGGATGAGACAAATGCGAGAAGAAAAAAATAAATATAGGAGAGGATAGGCTGAATGGGAAATGAAAGGTCATCTTGTTGGCCTTCCAATTACCTCATCTCTTCCTATTTCCTCATGAAATTTCACTCCCAAAGGGTATTTTTTCCAAGAGAGGAAGAGGAAGAGAAATCCATGAAAGCTTTGTACCAAATATTGTTAAAATGAAGAAACCAAGCCCTATTTTTCAGCTGGTTTTCCCATTTGGGACTCCAGGGTAAAATCACTGTGTTCATTTTGTGTTTGGATTTATCGATAGTTATGGAATAGTTCATGTGTCTAAAATGGTTCCCTTAGTTTTGTTAATGGTTTACCATGGTGAATGCATCTTTTTCTATGTTAAATTATGTGATAATACTATGTGGGTTTATTGATGTTCCCAAACATTCTCAATGTGCTCCCTCTAATCAAATTTGTGGCTAGAATGAGAAATCCTATATGGTTTTTCTATTAATAACACTTATATATTATTTCCCATTAATGTTCAATGAAATACAATAGCTCTAAACTACTCACCATCCATTCACTCTAACTTTTGAGATCAAGGGATCATAAGAATTGACTATTTCATTTTTTAAGCCAAGTTTCTATTTCTCAATTCATTTTTTCTTTGCTCACACCATTGGCAAAAGTGTTGGGTTTTTTTTTCTCTCACCCATGAACCGTACACACTCCCTCTATGTGAATTCATCTTTGTTGCATCAGATTCCAATATTACCTAGTCAATTCCATCTCTCTGAATCAATTTTTTCGCTTCCCTGGGCATTATTCCTCACCCATGGGCCGTATGCTATTGTACAATGATCATGCGAGGCATAAAATGTTGTATAAGGTTTTATTTTCACTCATTGAGTCAACTCCCCTTCTGTTGGACTTTTAATTTACAGGTTGGTTGGTTTTCCCATTCACCTAGGCATCTTCTTCAACAAGTTGAATCATTATATTGTTGGTTTAATTCTTCTTTTACCTAGTCACTCTCTCTATGACATACTTACAATAGTTTCTTGTGCCATAGAGAGAAGTGTATGGTTTCCCAAACTCATATACAATGCTCCATTACCAAAGATCAATGGAGAAGTTCTTAACTACATTTCTTAGCCTCTAGCAACACATTTTAGGTTTGCAAAGATGGTGGTTTAATAGAATAAAAAAAATAAGATATCCCTTCAGCATTTGACAGTGCACACAAACCCTTGGAAGAAATGCACTAAGCCTTGGTTCACCTAGAGATTCAAGAAGCTTATTCAAATTTTTATCTTGATTTTGAAAACCATAAGAGGATTCATATTTGTTAATAGTTTGTTGCTTAAACTTTCATTCTCCATTACTCATAGGTTTCTGGAGTGCATTCGACTTACTTTGATTAAGATAGAAAAAATGTTTTATTTGTGAGGTTAATGTAGTGGGATTCCTATATTAGAGAACCACTACTACTTATAGTCATGTTGTTCTTTGAAGGATAATCAACCAAAATTTCTTTAGGCATCTGGAGTTGCTTCGTGAGAGAGGAATTATGGTCAAACACTCCCTCTTTTAATTTGATATTGCACTCCTAACTAATGAATTATGCACTTTTTGGAATGAATCTAGTCTCAACTCAGATATGTAGTGGCTCTCAAGACTCAACAAGAGGATATTGATGTGTTTTCATAGGCTATCTTCACTCATTTAAAAATTAAGAATGCATGAATTAAGGAGCCAACCTAGCAATTTAGAAGAGAGAGCTTAGTTGCACTCAGAATTGGATTGAGAACATTAACTAGAACTCTGAAGTCTCCTTTTTGGCATTTTGGAAAACAGGATACAATTTTCCATCACATTGTCCATTGGTTATTGTGTGTAGGTTACAAAAAGAAAGGATCCAACCAATCAATCGTAGTAGAAGTTGCACAAAGAACAGACCTTACAGCTCACCCAAGAAGAAGAAGACCATGATCCTTGTATAGGGTAGGGAACAAAGGTCTAAAAACCTTTCTGGAGACAAAGCACTTTTTACAAGTTGGAGAATAGAGCTCATAAGATACTTCCATAGAGGATCTGTGTTGGTGAAGCAAGTGGGCTATAAGTCCCTCGTTTATGGATCAAGAGCTTCTCTTGTTTTGCACCTATTTAGCCTTTAAGGTTTTATTGATCTACTATTCCATCGTTTAGATCAATAAAAAATATTTCACAAGGGATTCAAGCCCATTTATGAAGGAGTGGATTTGAGGTCTCATTATCTCAATTAATCTAGTAAAAAGTTACTATTTTCTTTTTTCTTTTCATGACTTGGAAAGTACCATTCCTTAAAATGATCCTTTGTTTCTATTTCAAATTTTCAATATGCTTTTGAAAGTAAAACTCCCTCTTTCTCTTTTTTCATCCTTTTTTCAAATTTTCAATATGCTTTTGAAAGTAAAACTCCCTCTTTCTCCTTTTTCATCCTTTTTCATAAGTTATTTAAATGATATATAACAAGGTTTCACAAGAAAGTATTTAACACAAGATGTTGAACAACTTCAATCCCCCACACTATTTTGTTAGTTCTTTTAAACCCTAAACCTTGCCATTCACTACAATTTACCTGTTGACACTTGTATTGATATTTAGCATGTAACTATAAAGTTTTACAATCTATTGATGCATTTTTTATATGCACCGGATCCATAATATGCAACATCATTGCATTGCAATAGAATATGAAATGGTTTTCTTTAGCTTTTCAACAAGTTTAAAATTTTGTTTTATGATTATTGTTATACAACAAAAGATAGAAATAACATTAGAGTTGTTTGTACTTTGTACAATGTTTACCTACAAGGTATATGTTCATTGACTAAAATTAAGTTTTTGTAACTTCCTTTTAGTAGTACATTTGTTACATATAAGGTTGATGATCTCATTAGGTTTGAAAACCATGCCATGATGCCCTTGTGAGAAATAAATACATAGGAGCCATGCCATGATGCCCTTGGGATAAATAAATATATAGGAGTTATGCCATGATGCCCTTGTGAGAAATAAATAAATAGGAGCAACAACTTTCTTGTAGCTGATAGTGATGCAATGGTGTTGTCTTGCCTTAGGGTTTAATATAAGATATTGATTGATGATATAATCCATTAATAAAACTAACTATGCACAAACACTACCAAGATGCTTTCTTTACACATCAAGTTTATGAATCTTAATCAATGATGAGAATAAGTGGAATTTTCTATTTAATAGTCCTAATCCACCAGTGAGATACCACTCTGGAAGAGCTAGAATTCTAACCCTGCATCAAGACCTATGGGTTAAGGGACGGTCTCAGGTAGATAGTTTCTATGGGGTGTAGAGCTCCCAAAAGGTAATGGATGTGTGCAAAGGTTTCCTTAGTCCTGATGAAAATTGGCCCTCGAGTGCAAAGGAAAAAGGGATCTTGACTGCAAGAACCACCTGTTGAGTACAGATGAAAGTCGCGCTTAGTGATCAAATGATGTTAAGTGAAGGGTTCATCAATCAAGGATAAAAGATACTCTAGGGATAGTATATTGATCTTCAAAAAGAGTTTGGTAAGGTTTCTCACCTCAATGTTGGCTCTTCACCACCTAAGTCAATAGTACATTCCAAGGGTTGGGTTTTTTTCCCATTAAAGAACTACGCGATTTGGGTTCAGAAAATTGTGAGATAGTTTGGTCCCATTTAATTTTTGGAACATGTCTCTAAATGATTTGAAACCAATGTAAATCCATCTTAACTTCAGATCTATTAAGAACCAAGAAGGATCAACAAAACAATTTAGATGAAAATCTCTCAATGCTTAAAATATCACGAGTTAAGATGAATCTACATTGGTGTGTGCATCT
>JASDQU010010448.1:3540-14008 GCA_032191745.1 Picea mariana | reverse complement strand
ATATGATTAAAAAGGATTAAATTGCTCTATTACTGATTCACCCCCTCTCTCAGTAATCCAACACTCGTATGTGTCATCTATATTTATATGCGAGAGGTGTATTGGGGAATTGAATTCATCCAACAACATAATTAATTCACATGCCCTGACATTAATGTCGGGGGTAATTTTTTTTTCATGTGAAGGGACAACTGTGTTGACACCATTGTGGTGATCAAACTTGTCTTCTTGGGCATTAATTGTGTTAACATACTCCCAATGACCAACTGCTTCGACTAAGTCGGTTTTGTTTTATCTGGGGGTGTGTCCAAATTGGTCAACTTTTGTTTTATTTATTCACTTGTGTAATCCGGTTGGGTTGATTCTTCCAGTCGATCGAAGACCTCCGGTCAAATCGTCTGACCAAGTTGGTTTGATTTCTTTTATTGACTCGATTGATGCTTGGATTTCTAAGGACATGATTTCTTTGTTGATTTGATTGAATATGTTCATGCTCACTTGAAGTATTATTTACACGCTCTCTTGCTTGATATATTTCCCTCTCACTTGAACTATCGAATTCTCACTTTCTTGATTTATGAGTTTCACGTTCAACTAGGTGAAGTACTTCTTTTTAGGAGATGGCGCAGATTTCGACTTGGTGCTAAATTTTTACTAGGTTTAACTTTTTCTTCTTTGAATGACTTTAGTGATGAACAAGGACCTCGTTCTCTTCTCATGTTTGAATATGACAGGCTTGAGTGAATTCTTTTGGTGGTTCGATTCGGTCATATAGCTTGTAGTTCCCAAACAGTTTTGTACCTAATTGTGGTAACTGACTTGTTTATTTCTTTTCTTAATTCATTCCTTAATATTTTATTACCTTTATTACTTATCTTGTTTTTCTTATTTTTTATTTTCTTTTCAACTTTGACCTAGGCCGTCCCAAAGGGTTTTCATCCTAGTAGGATCCTGGTTGCGCCCCCGAGGAGGTTTTCACTAGCAGGTTGCAAGACTGTTACATATTATACTTCTTTAAATGGGCCACATTGACTAATTTATGAAAGGAGTGCCCTTGCAAGGTCCTTAGTTGTACTTCTCCCAACGATCATATATCCTTGACCATGTAAGGACCCAACCAAGAAATTTATAGCTTTCGAGGCTTTCTCTTTATGCAACTTTCATATAGATGTACCAAATATCCTGCATTGATATTTTCTTTTTAATATGTCTGTATTGCCAAGATTTATGTTGGTTCTTTTGAGCTTCCTAATGTTGTTGTGCAAGAATAATTTATTCCTTGAATTGATTTAGCTAGTAGAAAGGTTGTCTTGCATTAGGAATATGATCGAATTCAAGGATAGATTTTATCCTTCCTGCATTAACACATAACTTATAAGTGTAATGTAAGTACAACTTCTTGACCATAGAATAAGTTAAATGGAATATGGCTAGTCGATATTTTATATGTTGTTCTATAGGCCCATAGTACTATTGGAATCTTATCATTCCAATCATCCCTGCCGAGTACACATATTTTTGTTAAGCGTTTATGTAATGTCTTGTTGAATGATTCGACATCTACATTGGCCTATGGATGACAAGTAGTCGTCTTCCCGTGGTTGATCAATAACTATTAAGTAGCAACTTGATTGTGCCATTGATAAAATGTGTTCCTTGATCATTGATTAATGTTAAAGGACAGTCAAATCTAGTTACTATATTTTCATAGATAATTTTGGTGGTTGTTTCCTTTGTGAAATTTTCCATTGGTTCTACCTTTTCCCATTTAGTTAAGTTTTCGACTTTTGTGAAGATGTATTTCGCCCCAGTTCTTTTTTCTCTTTTTGGGAAGGGAATGACAAAGTCGATAGCCAAAATTTAAAATGGTAAAATAGGATTTACCGAATGTAAGGGAATTTCATTTTTCCATAGAGGTCGACCCATGCTTCGACATTTGTCACTTCTTCAATTGTTCTCGATAGTCCTTATGTAAGGTCGACCACCAAAGAATGGCTTGGAGGATATTTTTGGCTATCGGTTTAGCTTGGAAATGACCTCTCGTTGGGCCTATATGTTCATCATTGATTATATCCTTTTTTTCACGTTCCAGTGGATAGCTTCGTAGAATATTATCAATACCTAGTTTGTAGAGATATCCATTCATGAGAGTGAATGGTGTTGTTTTTAACGCTATGATCTTTTGTTTTTCAAGAGATATTTAGGGACCTTCCATTCTTCTCTAAAATTTTCAATTTCTTGAAGTTCCTTGGGGGTTTCTTCGATCCTGAATAAATTTTCATACGGTAAGTCATCCTATATCCCAGTCAAATCTTCGCCTGTCTCATATCTGAATAGATGGTCTGGGCGAACATTCTTTTTTCTAGGTTGGACGACTACTTTGAATTAAAATTATTGGAACAATAGTATCCATCAAAAAAGTTTTCCTCGATGGACCAGTTTATTTACTAAATATTTGAGTGTCTGATGGTCTGTGAAAAAGATAAATGGATTTTCCAATAAATAGTGTCATAATTTTAAAAGGGAGAAAATCATGGCTAGAGCCTCTCGCTCTGTTGTCGAATATTTTCTTTCATATTTATTCAATTTCTGACTGACATATGAATTTGGGTGATTGACCATGTCATCATGTGGTAGGGCTAACACTGAGCCAACAACAACGTTAGAGGCATCCACATGGACATGGAATTTTTGTGACTAGTCTGGAAATCTTAGTATAGGTGCTTCCACCAATTTTATTTTTAAGAACTCAAAATATTCATTGCATTCTTGGATCCATTGGAACTTGAATTCTTTATTTAATAGCTCGTTGATGGGGAAAGTGATGTCAGAGTAATGTCGGATAAATTTTTTGTAATACCTGATATGCCCAAGGACCATTTTGATTTGTTTATGGTTGATTGGTGGTTTCAGGTAGAGAATAACCTTTATTTTTTCCATGTCGACCTTGATTCCATATTCACATAAAATATGGCCCAACAGAATGCCTATAGGTGTGGCAAAGGTGCATTTTTTTATATTCAAAGATAAGTGAATTTTTCTACATATTTCCAACATCATTCTTAACCATTGGATACGGTTTTTCAACAGGCTATAAATGGTCTAATCATCGAAGTATACTACCATTGTTTTGTAAATGTATTCTTGAAATGCTTTGACCACTATTTGAGAAAATATTGTTGGAGCATTCTTGAGCCCGAATGGCATTACTCTACATGCAAATGATTTGAATTCAGAAACAAATGTAGTTTTCTTTTGATCTTCTTTTGTGATAGGTACTTTGTTGTAGCCTGAGAAGTCATCAGTGAAAGAGTAGCATTTGTGTCCCGCGACTTCATTGATGATTTTGTTTGCAAACGGTGTCAAGAAGGGATTAATTATTGTAAGCTTGTTTATTCCTCTAAGGTCAACACTTATTCTAAGTTTCTTGGGTTCATGATTTTTAGGTTTCACAACCTTCAGACTTTCCCACTTTGAATTTTCTATAGGATATATGGTTCCTGCAGCTAGCATTGCTTCTATCTCTTTCTGGACTATGGGATCATATTTGAGTGCCAACTTGTGTCATTATTTTTTGATGGGATTGTCCCTAGGTATGAGGTATTTTTATCTCCCCCATATCTTGCACCAGTCCCTTGAGGTCTTTATAGTCATGTGCAAAAACATCATGATATTCTCTCAATAGATCGACAATTTATGTGGTTTGCTTGTCGAACTAATAGTCTCTTATTCTGGCCATTTTTGGTTGACCGTCTATTGATATGTCGAACTCCTTAGTTTTTATTTCTTCATCCATCCAATTGGGTGATTTTGATTCATCTATATGGCGCTCTTTCTCTACAACCTTATTATAACTTACGAGGAAGTCATGTTTTTCTATGTCTTCCTTGTTTTTTTTTTCTTCCTAGGACACTGAGTAGACCGTTTTTACAAAGTTACTTACTTCGGGATGACTTTTCCTCCATCAAAATATTTTCCCTAGAAAAAATATGTTTTCCATGTCTATTTTTTGAGCCCTTACGTTGTCTAGACTTTTTTTCAACACCATATTGCAAGTCAAATTCGATCCCATGTCGACATTGGATTTTCCTCTTTTCTAAATCTCATCGAGGTTTGGTTTTTCAAGAATTTTTTTTATTTCTTTTGCTATCTCTTGAAAGAGTACCTCCTCAGGTATGAATTCAAAGTATTTGATGAAGTTTTTTTTTTTATTTCATTCCAATTGAATGTGTGGCCACACGATTTTTCAATTGTATACCACTTATGTGGTATATCATCCAGAGTGTTTGGGAACATGTGTGGCCACACTCTTTCATCCCAATATCCTACTTTTATCCATTCATTCTCACATTGGTGAATGTGAGTGGCTGGGTTGAACCTAGGTTTGAAGGTCGGGATGTCGATATTTGTTAACAATTTCTTTCCGCCAAATATTTCCATGAAGTGTAAGATAATAATATTCCATGTTTGTAGTCATAGTTCATGTGTTTCACACCATCAATTTGCTTGGACTGTGAAGGATTATACTAAAATTTTGAATCTCCCTTGTTCTTTGACTTATTTGGATACTTCATTGACATGAATCATCTGGGGGTTTCTTTCTCTAAACCGCAGGGGGGATCTCATCTATGTGTTAGTCAGAATTAGTGTTGGTGTTTGTTTTATCTTTTTCTCCAGCATGATAGTGACTACTTGTATTGAGAAGCACATTTTTGATCACTTTATTGGTATTTCCTCTATCAACCAACACTCCTTATCTTGAGCTTCGTAATTCTCCATTTTCCAATTATAAAGTTCTGTATCCGAGATTTGTCCTATTGACAATGGTGATCCAAATGAAATTTATCCTTCACTATTAGGCTCAACGTTATTTTTTTCTTCATTTATTACTTGATACAATCGTCGTGTGTCATGGGCTTCGTCTCATGTCTTGACCCAAGGTTTTCCTTCGTTTGGGTCCAATGGTATTATGATTTTACTGCCGCTACATTTCAATTTAATTATGTCCCTTTCAAGGGAGAATGTGGCCTTCATATTTCTACCCCATAGTCTTCCGACTAATCAAGGGTAAGCAGGGATGCCTTTGACCAAATTAATCACTTCAAATTCGAATCTTATTGGAATTACCTTGATGGATGTTATGTAATTTTCAAGTGTTCCAATTAGTTCAATGAACCTTTAATCTGCTAATTTTAAGAAATTCATTATTGGTTGTAGCAGGGGTTTCTCGAGTCAAACTCATGTTTCTCTGGGGAGGATATTTACTTGGGATCTAAAGTCAACTAGAAATTGTTTGATCATATGGCCATCAATTTCTAGGCCGACTTGTGGATTGGAGTCATTTGTATGTCTTTCCTGAGACAATTGTCGAAGACTTTTGACTAGTCTTTGATCTTCTTTGTATTCTCTTAATATGATCAACAATTCGATCAGGTGACCAACCAACTATTTTTCTTTTAGTAATTAGAGAAATTCATCTAGCGCAGTGTCTGGAATATTTTCATTTCCTCCCTTGTTTCCATTTACTTTACAATCTTGGTCAAAGTTTTTGCAGAACTTCATTGCTTCCCACATTATTTTTTCTTCGTGATCTGGGTTGGGATATGTGTATCGACCTCCCCTTTGTCAACTTGGCAGGTCTAGGTAAATGTCTTCATCGACTCCCAATCATGTTACTACATGGATATTTTTTGAATTTAAGATGTCTTTCTTTGGAACTATATGCAGGAGGTTCACATTTTGCTTATTCATTACTTTATCTAATACAATTGGAAAGTGTTAAAGGGAGCGATCTGGGTTGGGATATGTGTATCGACCTCCCCTTTGTCAACTTGGCAGGTCTAGGTAAATGTCTTCATCGACTCCCAATCATGTTACTACATGGATATTTTTTAAATTTAAGATGTCTTTCTTTGGAACTATATGCAGGAGGTTCACATTTTGCTTATTCATTACTTTATCTAATACAATTGGAAAGTGTTAAAGGGAGCGATCCCCCACTACGCATATGTTACAGAATTTGAGATCAGTTCTATCCTTTATTGGACAGTCAAGACTTATGTGGTCATCCTTCCAACAATTGAAGTAGTAGTAATGACTTCACCATGTACATTTCCAACTTATCCTCTTCCTCATCTGCCTCAGCCTTGATAACCACCACTGTCTCAACCTCTATATTTGTTTCCATTTCCTTGGTCGACATTCCAGTCAATCGCCTGCGTATGGTATACTGAATGGACATTTGGTCTGTTTTTCCCATTCAATGGGCATTATTTTGTTGAATGATTTTTTTTTCCTTAGATTATGTACTCTTGTCGCATGATTGGTTATGCCTTCACATATGTCACAGAACGTTTCAATTTGAATTTTTCAGACCGCTAGATCCAGTGCATCACTGAAGTTACAATAGTCTTTTGTGTGTCATTCACTAGAGAAGATTGTGCACCAAAGTTTGTTTTGTGACACTGATATATTTTTCATTGATTGTTGCATTTCTGTGATTTTTTCTTCAAATCTTTTCTCAATTATTGATGATGTCGATGTTTCTTCATAATCCATTTCTATGTGATGGGATTTTTTTAGTGCATATTCACATGACTGAATGTCATAAATACATAATGGTGCTCTAATTTTTTGTAGCAGACCTTCCACATACCATTGTACACACAATTCTTCTTCAATTACATAAGGAATATGACTTAAAATATATTTAAATATTTTATCATATTCATGGATGGACTCACCCATAATCTTTTTTATTTCTTTTAGTTTCTACGTGGCCAAGTGGCTTATATCTTGTGTTTTGAAAAATGTGAGGAAGTTTTGCTTTATTTATGCCTTCGAGAGTTACTGACTATTTGTAAAATTCATGAACCAGGTAAGGGCTCTAGCTTGAAGTGTAGCACCAAATTGTGCCATTTGTTTATCCTCATTGGTTATATCAGTTGCATACCAAAATTTCTCACAAATGAACCAGTCTTGTTTGGTATCTTCAACTCCTTCATAGATGGGGATATGATTGAGGCCCATTGTCGTTTTCTTGGATTTTTCCAAGGTTGGAACTGTTGCAATATTTTGGTTTGAATTCGACTTGGAAGTCGATGTATTTTTACTTCTCGGAGTCAAAGTACGAGTATTTGAATCAATCAATATAATATGTTTTTTCTCTTCGAGAAGAGCATATTCAATTACTAATTGTGTTTGTTCTTTGCTTGGGATTATATCATCTGTCTGACAACATTATTCTATGTGTTCCATGAATCATCCTCTCTGGGGTTGTGTTGATTCATTTTTTTTATCTGTTGACTTAGAATATTCAAGTAGTAAATTCGACAAGGGAGTGAAATATGTGAGATCTATTATATGGAGGAGTATTTCCTATGGTCAATTTTAGATGATTTCTTTCACTTCAATTAGTAGTGTGTTCCTTATTTGACCGTCATTATCAGTTCGACACCACACCTTTGGGGATCGAGTGTCGACATGAAGTCTCTGACGGAAGAAGTATGTAATACATGGGCTAGGGATTATTTTGGGAGAAGGTCGAATACGGGTCCAAAATCATCGATCTCCATATTGACCTGATCAATTGTTTGTTGGGTGCCACCAACTGCCATGCTTATTTGAAAGATTTTACTCCTCCTAGGAGTCGTTGGGGCACTCTCAATGTAACATACCCAATCACCCACAGGCTAGAAACACTACTTCAAAACTCACTTTTGAACTGATTTTGAATTCTGATAAATTTTAATTAATAAATAGGCATGAAATATTCACATGCAGAGATTAAGATTCATGCTACAACATAAAAGAAATGAATATAATCCCATACACAACAATAACCAACAAGTATGCATATTATAAACACAAATATCATAGATAATAATTAATACACAACGAAAATAAATATACATGTGAATGAAACCATGACAGAGATCACTTATCATAAATGAAACGAATCACCAACTGGATACAGACCAAGGACGTTCCACCCAACCGTAGACATTGTTGTTCCAAGTCTCAAAAACAATGTCACCCCTGAGTCAGGGCTATGAATCCACAAGGATGGTTTGCAGGTGTCACTCAGCTTCCCAAACCAGTTAGCACTCAAGCTCTTGTAGGCTTCTCAACACACAACAATCCAAAGTAGACCAGATCTCTTCTCTCCATCCATCACAACCCAAGAGAATGGACCCCCTTCTTTCCCACGTAGTTCCTCAAGATGTCCACCTCCTTCTAGGGCTCTAGTGCATCTTGTCAAGAATCCCATGCTAGGACTCTCAGGATTCACAGTTGTGAGAAAAACTTAACACATGCCAATGCATATCAAACATGCAAGCATTAATTCATGATTGGAATACACCAGTAGTCACTACATCAAACCAACAATAGTTTCTCTCCAACAATTCATTTTTTTTTCTTTTCCAAGCCAAGATCAAAATGAATTAGGAATGATGAATGGGTGAAATAGTGAATGGAGAGAGAGAACAGAATGAATAATGTGAACCCCCAAACAACCCAAAGATGGGTTTATATAATTATTTGGAATTGAAGAACCACATGTCCTTCCCCAAGAAGCTCATGTAATAAATTCTATCCATTAAAACAATTATGGGTAAATAAATTATAATAAAAATACTTATCCCCACAAGCCCCCTCTCTCATGGAATCATATCCCCCTATAACTCTTGTCCTTGTTCGTCTAGCAACCAACGATGTCTTTTATTATTAATAATGATCAAAACATTACATTTTCTAGGCACAATGGTGTCTTTTAATTGTTTGGGAAGTCCTACCTTTCACAAGTTAAGAAAATACATTATTTAATATGGGGAATCAAAACCGGGGTATTACACTCAAGGGATGCTCCAACAATCTGCTGCGCTTGGCTAGGTTTCCTATGTGAATTTGGATTAGGTTGATGGATAGTTGGTATGGATTGTTGGTTTTCATTGATGTCAACCATTGGAGAGTGGTATTGTATATTGATGTCAACCCTTGGAGAAAGTCCGATAGCGAATTCTGGTAGCACAAAGGTTTGGGTAATGGACCCAAGGTTGTTTCATGTATAATGGTATGAGTTTTAATATATTTGAAGGTAATACTATTCTATATGGATAGTACACGTCATTCCATTTCTGGTGGTATGTGGAACACCACATAAATCCTCACGGTTAGAGATTTATGGCCATGAGAAGTTGGAGAACCGAGGTTTGGGTAATGGATCCAAGTTTCTTTGATGGATAATGGTATGAGTTTTGATATATTTGTAGGTAATACTATTCTATATTGATAGTACATGTCATTCCATTTCTGGTGGTATGTGGAACGTCACATAACTCTTCACGGTTTGAGAGTTATGGCCTTACGAAGTTGGAGGACTCCCATATGTTGGATTAAAGCCCCAAAAGGTCAAAGAAGTCAAAGAGCTTGCAAAGAAAAAATTATTATTTAAATGACAAAGTAAAGTGACAAAGTCAAGAAGGATTATTTGAATAATAAAGTGAAGTGAAAAAATCAAAGAAGATTATTCAAATGATAAAGTGAGGTGACAAAGTCAAAGATGAATATTTAAATGATAAAGTAATGGAGAACTTTCTAATTATGGAAAGTGGTTAACCCTAAAAGTGAGGAAAATAGGTTAAGTGACCTAGAAGATGGAGAGTATAAATAAGAGGCAAGGCTCTCTCATTTTATATCACAATTGAGCATATTGAATATCTATAGGTGATTGAGGTAAACAAGGTATATCTAAGTCGAATTTCAGAGGGAAGGTGAAGACCAGAACTCAAGGGAGGATAAATTCTTTTGATGATGTTTTTTAAGGTATGTTTTTTACAGGTCATATCACTGTTTTCGCAATAACTTTTTTTCTGTAATGATTCAGACCGTCAAATTGTTATTCCATGGAGGAAACATATCCAAGTATCTGTGGTAGATAATTCATCTTGTGGGTCGTTTTATTTTTGGAGTTACACTCCGTGGAAAATAGGATTTGTGGCTAGTCCTGAAACTAGTGTAAAACAGGTGTTTCGAGTAAAAACGTCATAAATTCTTCATAACAGATCCAAATTCAGTAATACCAAATGTGTTGGTTAGATTATAGTATGTAGTATTCTTTGTAACAGTTTCATATCGATTCAACAAATATTCCATGCAGGGCACGCTTTACAATGTCGCTCTCTAGAATAAGCCAAAATTCATAAAGGTATGCCATTTTTTCTATAAATCCTTTTCTGAGAGGTTCCAAGTAGTGACACCTAGAGGAATTGCATAAAACACACTGAAGAACACTGTGTATCATTCTTAGATCTTTATTCATTATAGGTACACAGTTATGATTATTTCCAGTTAGGGTTGTTGACTAATCCAAAACTAGTCATGAGAGACTAAAGAAAAGTTTGATGAAAATGCTAGTATCTTGTTGTTAAAGTTAAGGAAGGTTTGCAGGTATGTGATCATATACACC
>JASDQU010010447.1:92238-110500 GCA_032191745.1 Picea mariana | reverse complement strand
ATTGTAAGTTGGTTCATATTGAAGCTAATAAAAAAAGATACTTTTCCCGTCCTGCATACATGAGTCTCATCTATGTTATTTGATTTGTGTTTTATCTCTAACCCTAGAATAGATCAGTAGCATGCATGCATAGTTTTGTCTTGATTGCAGGGAAGCTTTTGGAAGGAGCAGCAGCAACAAGGGGATAAGAAGCTCAACGGAGGATCTACTTCATCCGTCCGGAAAAAGGTTGGTTCATTCTTCTCTTGTGTGCATGTGAAAATCGGGGTTTCAGATTTGGGTGTAAGGTTAAAAGTTAAGTCTTGAGGGTCATGATCTGCGTATAAGATTAGAGCCCTAGCTTATTAGTCCGTAGGGTAGAATACCCAACAACACCTATACAACATGATTGTCATCAACAGCATGTCGGTTTCAAGAAGTGATCGATTGCAATAATAAACATTTTTCTTAATTTTGTGGGTGCCCCTGAGTGTGAAAATCAACTATCCATATTATACACAGTGCGCAACTAAGAAAACTCCATGGTGCAACATATCTTCTTGACACATCAAACACACAACCACGATAAATAAATCAACATATCATGCTAAGCTATAAGATTGCTTGGATTTAGTCACACGTGATCGACTATGTTGTGTGCACTCAGGTCTATACAACCAACAAGCATAAATATGCAGGGGGTATACTTTCCATAGTTATCTAATACATCAGTCATTCAACCCCAAAGAAAACCATAGTTATTATGCCCATTATTTACTTTGCAAAACACCATACAAAGAGCGTGACATGTGTGAACAACACCAAGCATTCGCAACCAATGCCATCCATCATCCAAATCATCATAAGTGCAAATACCAGTGACTGTATATCAAACCACAATTTTCCATTGTTGTAAAAACAAAATAATCAATCAAACAAGTTGTAGCAATGGCGCATACCCCCGCATCGAATCGAAATGGGGAAGAAACCTTCTTCACTAATAATACTAAGTTATTTGACACAAGGAGGGTGACTGTGAACTTTAGAAGTGTAATTGGCATGGTAAGGTTTATCACTATCATCACAAAAGCAGTAAATAAATTCCATACCAACCTGATAGCCATACAACTAATGGTGATTCTGCATTCAAAGTAATTCATCACAATAATTTGTAGCAATGTGACAGGCCTGAGAGTCTTCCTATGAATCTCCAGACCAGAGGATTAAGGGTTTTTATCAGTAGCCATCACAGGAGTAACAGAGCCAACCTCTCGCAACAGTGAAACTTCAAATCCAGAGGTATGCATACAGAGAGAGATATGAGTCATTTGTGGATAGATGACAATCCATGACAGTGGGGGGAAAAGAAGGGTGAGGATCTTATTCGGCCAAGAAGTTTAATCAATGCATGCAGGGTATAAACCTCATGTTCTTTGTCCAATTACCACAATACTGAGGAGGATACAGGGCCGAGTTAAGAACATAACACTCAATTTGTGACCCTTAGTGGTGGAAATCAAATATCGAGGTGAAACATAACATCATGACGCAAAAACACTTTCGACCATTAAAACCCAAGAAGGCCAGAGACTGGATATGGTGACAGTGCATGAAGAAATTTCCACCCGAGACTTAAACAAAAACCTTCTGATTGAACCAGTAGTAGCAACAGAGAATTATCACCAGGAAGATCGATAACTTCTACAAACTCAAAAATATTACAGGAAGAACCATCCATTTTTTCATTCATGAACCAAAATTACACACAATTGCAACACTTAGGAAAAGACACAAATCCATAAACCTGAGCCAATAATCATTTCATAACCAGAGTGAAGTCAAGAATGGCCAAAAAAAGGACATACCTATTATTCAAAATCCTTAAGACAAGAGGTGGCCGAGCGGTTTCACCCTGTTAAAATTCCAGAGCATAACATAGCAGCAAGATCAAACAATAGCCCCACTAGGGTGGCGGCCAATGGGAAGGGTAAAGGTGATGTGCAGTAAATGCACATTGCCTCCACCCACATTACATTAACTCATCAGTACATGCCAACAAGTCCTTCATTAAAACCATTAATTTAAAATCCACGTTGGAATCCACATCAATTTCTTGCTAATTGCACCATCCACATCATATGTCCCATTTCTAACTTAACCATATTGCATGTCAAATATACAATCTAATAGATCATGTATAGAATCATCACCAATAGCATGATTAACATCAACCTGTACCATAGCGTAATCACCATGCATATAGACTATATAACTCAAATAAAATCGCAAATCCATTAACTTCCATGAGCCACTGACATTCATACCATATGTATATCAGCTACCAATTCCATTAACTAATGTATAACCATTACCATTATTACCCGATCAAAAGTGCCACCAACATTTCACACCATATGCATATAAAACATTTAATTCGATCAACATTTCATGACCATCTTCTTGTTAGTTAGGGTTAATTAATATCAATAAGTATTTTCATACATGTAGTATCATTAGAGATTAGGATAGCTTCAAAATATTCCCTTGCAATCATCTCTCATCTCCTTCAAATTATTTTCATGCGGTATTTCCGAATTAGGCCCCTTTTGCACTTGTTATAGTGTTTTTCCTTTCTCAAAACTGCCTTTCATATAATTTCACTAACATGTTTGTTGTGTAGGTGCAAGATGAACAAATGCCATGAATAAATAGCAGGTTGTAGTAACATGAAGGAACAACATCTCAAAAGATCAAATCATACCAACAACAACAATATCTGATCAACCGTGTAACTGTGTAGCACATCAAAACAAATGAGCAAATCTAACTTCAATAGTTTAAGGGGGTCCCACCTACTAGTATTATTTAGTATTATAATTAATAGGCATTAGCAACACTTTGCAGGCGAAAATACATCGACGTTTTCAATCATCAACACACATGTGAAAATGAGAGGAACTCTCAAGCAATAAACTACAACAATGGGAAATGGAATAGAAATTAATAACATTCAATTGAAACAGTTATCCTCTATATTTAAACAACATAACCAATTTATAAAAACATCAACACACTCACGCATTTATCTTAACTGTTGCAAAGAGATTTAAATCACAGAACTGAAATTAAATTGATACGATTACAGATTGAGATAGTAACTCCTTCCGACTGGGCCCACAGTCTTCAGAAGTACTGCTAATAGAAACTCAGTATGCAAAGATGGTAAAAATGCTCAAATCTTCTATTAATTCCATAACTGGTACAACATTTACAATAGACTGCTTGTACAAAGCAATTCAGAGATTTGAATGCTTGGATAAATTTCTTGGTTGTTTCTCTATGGTTCATCTCCCCCTATATATTACAATGATATGGGTAAATTAAGTTATCCTGAGGATCGAGATATCCTCAGGATTGCTTTTACTATTTATAAAGATTACAAAATAGAGAATCAATCTTCCTAAAAAACATAGATGATTTTAGGGGCTAAATTTCGCTCATGGGCTAATTTTCCATGGTTTTTCCAAAAATGAGATTCACTATTTTAAAAATGATTCGCCCAAATTCTATAGGATAAAATTATTTTACCTTAAAATCGCCAAAATTTTATAAAAACTATATAAAATCCTTAGAAATTTGAATATTTTTACAAAAATATAGTCAAACATTTATAGTTGGCATATGAAGGATTAGTAAGATTCGCCAAGGTTTCTACATTTTAAAATAAATTTCCATCCTTAAAATCATCCCTACTAAAAATCCTCTGTGCTTGATTTCTTCGACCTCCAATAGTCTATGCATCTTGACAATATTCTTAGCTATCTTGAGTTTAACAATATTTGTCCATTCCTACAATAAAATCAAAGAATTCAAACCGAACTTTAGAAATTACCTAATATCACTCAATAATATTTCTAGAAGGCTTTTTAATCATTTTCTATCCTAATTATTTCCAATTAAAAGAAAATTCAATCAATATTATATCATAAACCATGGTGATAAGGAGGATATTTGTACCTCTTTCTCAACTCAACATACCCCCCAGCTTACCTTTTTCCATGTCCTCATGCAAGAAAATACTTTACATGTAAAGCAGTGATGTTGAAGGGAGGATAGGTCTTTTATCCAGGTCTCCTAAACCCATTCGTACTTCTGAGTTCTTCAAAAGCAGCTTCTTCCTTTTTCTTATGAATTTCACAATCACTCTAGTAACCCTCTGGAGGATACCAAATAATAGGAGGACTATATATGCACCCAATCTAGGTAGGCCCCTCATCTAGGATCATTTTGGCATACCTCTCTACCCTAAAGGTAGTTGCATAAAAGTTTTTGAAACCAAAGGGTTCCCTATTCTTTATTGCATTTGAGGAGACATCCCATCATAGTTTGGAAGCATATGTATCTTCTTATTTAATCCCCCTAAAATATGGTATACCTAAGGATTCTACAACCTTATCCCTCTTCATGAATGTTCTATGCTACATAACGACTGTAAAGGATTTAGGAGGTTCCCCTCTGATCCAGAGGTCTAGCCCGGTCTCTCTTTTCATGAAAATCTTGTGTGCTTTAGCCCACCTGGTTTGGTTCTTGGTAAAAGACAAGAATTCTTGAAACTGTATGTCCCCAATGAAAGGATTAGGGTTCTTATTTCTGTTTTCTCCTAGGATGAAGTTGTGAAGGTATAGCTCACACAAAAAGTATTGCACTCCTTCCTCTTGTTTTCTAAAACATGAAGCAAACTCAGAAACAGTGGTGAACTCAAAAGGTTTGCTTGGTCTCATAGATTTTATCCTTAGAAACAAATAACATTCCAATAAAAATAAGGTGTAATTAGTAGCAGGAGCCCTACAAGCTACTATATCAGAATAAATAGAGAAAATCTCTTTGATTTTCTCCAAAGCTTTATCTAATTGGCCCTGTACTTTCTTTACCTTTCTCTGAGCTCTGTTGAGCTCAGAAAAAGTCTCATTCTCTTTTGTTGACATGGATTGAATTTGTTTAACAACTTTTTGATGCTCTTCCATGGTTACCATCTCACTTCTGCATTGAGTCAGGGTCTGTCGGGTTTGCAGGAGATCTGCCTCCAACCTATTAATAATGGCACCCTATTCAAGAGACTAAAATGTTTCCTCAGTCTGAAAAATTGTCTCTTTTGTTGCTGGGGCATCTGTATGGGTTTCTGTATCAATTGTCTCCAAAGGATCAGGAAAATATGTAGGGAGAACTTCCTTAGTTTGGACAGTTGTTTCTTCTACTGTTGGAATCTTTGTTTGAGTCTCTATCTCTGTTGTTTCCAATGGAGAAGACAATTATGTCTGTGATCCAACAGAACTGGTGTGTATTGTCCTCTTGGTAAGTGGTTTTCTTCCCTATGTTCTAGGCCTTTTGGTTTTCTTCCTCTCATAGGCCTTGTCATCTTTCTCCAATTGTTTCCTTAATTCTCTAATTGTTTATTTGAGGCTACCAAGTTTTTGTTTCAGTACTTTGATTTTTTTGACCTTTTTCCTCAACATCTTGTTTTCCTGTTTTAGTTTTCTGATTTTATTGTGGCCTTTTCCTGTTGTTTTCTATTTATGGGGAATGTCAAGGTTTTCCCTGCCTTGATCAACTAGTGATTATTCCCTTGTTTATTCTATGTTCTCTTTTTGTTCCAAAGGATTGTTTACCTCAATGTGAGGTTCTGACTGTTCTATATCTTCGGGGGATGGCATTTCCATGTCAAGAAGATACAGGATGGGGTTTGAAGAAGAAGTTGGTGTTTGGTGTTCTTCATACCTACCTATGTCTTTGGTAACTGATGTCCCTAAATTCCCCAATACTTGAGCCATCTCTACCTCATAAATTTTGAAGAATTGTACTATAAGGTTTTCAAGTGATGGTTGTTTTGTTTGTGCATTTTCTTGAATTTTCTCATGTGAGGGTTGTTCTGCTTGCATATCTTCCTGAATGTTTTCAGGTTGAATTGCCTTTTTAAACCTTCTTATTTTCACAATAGAAGTTTCAAGAACAACAATTGTTCCTTGTCTCCTCTTCTTTGATTTTTTTGCCTGTTTCGTCTAGGTTTCTACCAGCTGGATGGGGTCTGCTACAATTTTATGCTGGGGTAGTGGAGTTTCAATTCAGGAACTGCCTCTTTCTTCCTGAGTTGTCTCAATTCCCTGTGAGGGAATTTCTTGGTGGAATTTGGGTTGTTTGATTTGTAGGGGCATATCGGTCTCGATTAAATATCCCCAAGTTATTTAAGTTTGGCTCAGGGCCCTACCTATTATTAACTTTACTAGTCCATGGTGGCTAATTATAGTGACAGGGTCTTTAGCCTTATGAGTTCTTGCAACAACTTCATGTAGCATAACATTTAAAAAGAATGGAAAATTTATTACTATCCTTTGTTTTAGTCCTACTAACAATTTTAGGTGGAGCGGCCTCACCACATCATACCTCCTATTGGAGCCACCTTTCTCGACTAGTTTTAAGTGTAATTCTTGCAATCAAAGGTTGGTCATTTAAGTTGTCTTTTACTTCGTGAACTTTACCCTTTGAAAATATCAGTAGTCACAATATGCAAAGTGGTGAGGGTCGTTGTACTCCTAATACCATTTCATTTTAACCATGAATGAGCTTTTTCACTTTTCTTTACCTCGGGATATCGCGTTTTGGGAGTTACAAGTCACACTGTTTCTAAGCCCTGATGCGCGAAGTCGCGAAGTAACCTTGAAAGTTTACCCGGGTTAGCACTGAGAGTAAATTTCCTTAAGCCTTAGTTAAGCGTTGTCAGTATTTCATGTCTCAGAGTTTTCCCTCCCCAAAATTATTACCGTCATAACTCCGATAGGCGAAATCGTGAGACGTTCGTGCAAGTTACCCGGGTTAGTGTCAGGGGTGAATAGTTTTTAACCATAGTTAAACTCTATTGGGATTTTGTGACTCGACAT
This sequence comes from Picea mariana, assembly GCA_032191745.1. Lineage (NCBI taxonomy): Eukaryota > Viridiplantae > Streptophyta > Pinopsida > Pinales > Pinaceae > Picea > Picea mariana. The sequence continues at coordinate 103,589 of JASDQU010010447.1, read as the reverse complement.
ACGCTCCTCCTGGGATCTATACCTTTGAAGTCCCAAGTCGTGATATTACTTAAATATAAATTAATTAAACACTTAATCTAGTTTATTTTCTAGCTTAACTAGATCACATCATCGCGATCTCGCAATTTTGCGACTCGGCATACGATCCTCCCGAGAACTATACCTTCAAAGTCCCGAGTCATGAAGTCGCGATATTAACTAAACATGATTAATCAAATAGTTAATCTAGATTATGTTTTCTCTTAACTAAATCATGTCATCACGATCTCGGGTTTTAGGGGCTCGAAAGGATAGAGTGAAAACTCCCAATACGGCGAACGTCGAAAGGTTGATTAAAGTTTAAGAAAACCTAATTAAAGAAATTAAAGCCAGCGTAATCAGTGTTTAATACAAGTAATAATATGCACACTCTACGACGAAAATTTAAATGTTCATTGCGCCAACTTGTGTCATGAACCGTTGAAATTTATGGCATTAATTGGAAATGAGGCAAAGCGACAAGTAAGGATATGGTTTTTATTGCTAAATCTGTCTCTAAAAATGATTTGACCATTATGTTCATAAGAACGTCGAGGTTTTAAATGGTCGAAGATATAGATCTTTTTGTTTCATGTCATAAAGGTCATTTCTATTTTGCGCAGAGAATCTTTTCTCAGCAAGCTGATTTCTGTATGTATACACATTTTTATTACAAGAGAGATAAGTCACAATCCTCTGTCATGGCCCCATGAAAAGCGTCCAAGGCAAGTGCTGATATTTTAGGACAAGTCTCTGATAATGTTTCTGATACTTCACCATGAAGCATTGATTCTGTCAGAACCTGGTCATACATCTCCAAGGTTCTGTAGTCCAAATTGGTGAACTGTTCAAATGATTCTAGTGATAACGAGAAGGACGACTTGGCCACCAAATACAATATCGTCATCCAAGCAGAGATGTATAAAGTAGCAGCCAGTCCACGTATTCTTCCTTACTATGATATGATTTGATGGGCACTAGATCATGTAGATATCCCGAACAGAACCATCATCAGCGAGCAGAAGGTCACTATTGGGACCTTTAGACCAGAACACTTACATGTGATGTACAAGTTACCATCCACGTCAAACTTCACATACAAAGTCAAGCTTCTGGAGGATTTTAAATAGAAGGAATGCGAGCAATACGACAAAGGATTATCTGATTTGATCAAGGATTGCGTCTCACACCCTGCTAAGTTCAGGGAAAATAGTAATGAAGTTTATTCCATATCTTCTTTGGAACCATAGTTCAAATACATAGCAATGATGACCTGTAGATTGTATGGGAGAGAAGACACCACACATTTTTTTCTCCCGTGGGTGCCTCTGATGCATACAGTCGCAGAAGGCTATTCCTTTGACTGGGCCAAACTGTTTTCAGATAGTCTAACCAGTCGGATTACAGAATATCAGACGCAGAGGGTGAGTGAGAAGGCCACTTCATTTTTTATGTCTGCATACCTCATGGACGCCATGTGTTTCATGACGCCTTTTCCCTTAATGAGATAGAGCTGGTCTCCATCTAATGATGAGCCTATCCATGTCTACCATTCAAAGCTTTGGGATGATAAGGTCATATATTTCATATACAAAATTTTCAATTGGTTAATGGTATTGATGCATGTCACCATCTTCAGTAATCCACCACCCAGGATCTCAGATAGCATCGCAGTCAATTTGAGCATTGTGGCCGACTGGTACATGGAAGCAGAATTTTCATACATTAGGGTTTTTGGCACCTCTATTCCTCCGCATGCTCTACCATTATTTATACCCGATAGGCTGGCTTGTCGTGATATCGCTAGGAAAACCGTGATTGGTGGCATAAGCAAAGAGCTTAAAGGATTTTCGAAGAAGGTATGGCCACTGTTGTTCATTCATTTGAATACCTATTCTTTATTAGATTTCGGGCATGCAAAGGCCGAGGCAGCAGCCTTGGAAGACATTAAATTGGTTCACATTGAATTCAAGAAACATGACCCACACAGGGTCGTGAGTAATCACATGGCTAGTTGTGGCCTTAAAAGATTTGAACACGCGAATTCACCTCATGATGATATTTTCCGAGGCGCGAGATCTTATGTCGAAGTTTTGGCTCGGATACAAGCCCTTTCACTCTAAGAGAGGGCCTATGTTTTCAAATTCCAAGAACACAGGCGAAGATGGCTTCCCCCAGTATTACAGGGTGAGAACCCAACGACTGTAGAGGTGCAACAAATGGAAGGCGAGGGCTCCAAAGATTCAGCACCCGACCAAGAAGAGCACCAGGACAGGAAAGAGCAAACTGGGGGCTCGAAATAGAAAGTCAAGACTTCCAACCCTCCAAGTGATCCAACCTCGGTTGTTAGTCCGAGGAAATCATCTAAGTAGGTCAGCAATCCCATCGTTTCTGTTATCCCCCTACAGTCCACAAAGGGGATCCCAGACGCAGGTTGGATTTTTGGCAAAGAATTAACGCCCATAACAATGGAAGAGCTACCTCTAAATGAATTCTTCTTCGATAAGAAGAGAAAGGCTGTCATGAAACAAGAAATTTACCAAGAGGCGGGCACAGTATCTAAGAAATTTAAAATTTTAACTAATGAGAGAGCTATGAAAAAAGAGGAATTTGCAACTCAAATAGCAGGAACATTGGGGGCTTTTGCTACAACAAACCAATATTTAGTCGGGACCCTAAAGGATCAGTTGAAGAAAAAAAATCATTTGATCAAGACATTAGAGGCTAAACTAGCTACAACAAAGGCCGCTGCCAAATATCAGGCGAATACAGGTATAGAGCAAGCTAGAGTGGCTGATCAAAAGGCAATTGAGTGGATCAAAGCCGATCTTGAACAGACACAGATGATGGCTCAGACCAGTCAAATACAGATAGGCCAGCAAGGAGAATTGATAGAGAAACTATAGGCCAAATTAGACTTCACCGAAAGCCAAGTAATCGATATCGAGATATTTCAATCCCAAGCTATAGAAATCAGAAAAAGAAGTGTCGGCAGCTCAACAAGGTCTACTTGCTAAGGTGGAAACGATTCAAAACAACTGCCAACTGATTGATCGAGTATTGGAAAACCTCTCTCTCAGAGAAAAAGAAGTTGGGGTGGCTTGGGTTGCTTTCCAAGAGGCTATTATAGCCACAATGAAAAGGGAAACAAGCAGTAGTTCTAGGTTTTCCATCCTAGAGCAGACCCGAGGTAACATCTTGCTGAAAGAATGGAAGCGTAACATATCTGAAGGCAGACAACAAGCTAAAGAGGTAAGAAAATATTGTGAAGAAACTTTTGGTTTTATATATGGGAGTTGGTTGGGTTCCGATGGTGAAAGTAGCACTGAGATACTGGGCCAGATCAATACAACCAAGTATCTGCTAAATATCAAGGAAAATGAAGAAAGATAGTTGGCTAAAATATCACAAATAACCTAGACTGACATAGTCCAAATAGATAAATGGCTAATTAAACCAATTGTACAATTATCTTCTATCAGCGCCAAAGACCAACAGGGGGAAGGAAAGTTGCCACAATTGGTGAAGTATTGTTACATTTTTGAGGCAAATAATCAAGCAAAACCTTCTAAGTTGATATCCCAGCTGGTGGAGAAATGTGTCATTTACACCGAGCATGTGAAGAGGTAGGTTTCGGGTACTAAATAAGGATAGAGACAAATAATTGAAACGTTTAATCTCCTTTGCTGTAACCGAAAACCTCTAGAACGATTGAGATTCCATCATATAGAAATTTGTATAAATATACATTTTAAAGAAAGAAAAGAGGCTAGACCTTTTTGGTCGATTGTAATAGAGGCTATCTCCTTTTGAGAATTAATAAAGAGAAATCCGAAGACTCTTGATTCCATCAAGACTATGTTATGAGTTTGTTTTCTCTGTGATTTCATATTCAATTTCATTTCGCTTATATATGTCTGATGAATGTTTCATTGCAATTTAGTAAAACATCTACTGTGGTGATCAATTTTTAGCCATCTATATCGTTTACAGTTTTTCCTCTGTATCATCTATTAGCAAGTACAAGACTTGTGAACCTTTTAGATTGTCATATTTTATGCTTCGTCAGATTCCTTCTTATCCGATTTTCTTCTTCTATTTACAGGGTGAGATTCTCCCTTGATAGGAGCCTTGCTTTATAGACAGCTTAATATTTTTCTCATATTTCACACATCATTTATTTAAAATATAACTCAATTATGGAAAAAGGCCTTTGGTTTGCATTTTATCCTTTATATTGGATTCAAAGTTCTCTTTTAAAAGATCAAATTGATAAAGCATAAAAACTTCCAAATCTCTTTTAACTTTTTCTGTTCCTCTATGACTGTCCCCGTTGTAAGACAACCTAATATTGAACCCAGCTTATCAGACCAAACCCATATCACTTTAAATCTCTTTGATACTATACTTAAAACAACCACCACCTGGGTAGAACTTGAATGTTCATGGGCCGCGATTGAATGGGACATAAACATCCAGAAACAATTGGAAGCGCGACAACGACAAACTGGAAATCAACCTTAGCTTCCTTTCCTGAATGTTGATGCTCTCCTCCTCCTTAATATTCACTCACTTTTGAATGCCTAGACACTGTAATTTCCAAGCCTTAGGTACAAACTCTGGAACAACATCTTTCTGGCACCATTGTCGGGGATGAAGTACGAAACCTTTTCTCTGGGAAGAACGAAATTCTTGCAAGTTTCATTCTTTGATAGTGAACAAAGAGTGAACACCCTCTAAAGGATTTTCTTTTCTTTCACTTGGTGACTCCACGTTTAAATGCACTGGCACCCGATCGAAGGAATACTAGACAAAACCCAGAGAGAAAACATACCACACCTGTTTCCAATCCCGAAAAAATACTGAAAACTAGAGGTTCCCTTAAGCCAACTACTGCAGTCTATCATCTTAAGTACCCACAACCCAAGACCAAGAGTTCTTTTGAACCTTCAACTTCACACAGTTCCCCTCCCGAAACCATCAATTCATTTTTAGCTAGCTCTGAGTTTAAAAGTGAAATCCATCCGACAACCTCTGTCATACACAAAGGTAAAAAACCCGCAGTGAATTTATTAGCAGTCGATATCCCGTCGACTCTTCATTTAGATTTCACGAGCTTGTCGAGTCTCGAAGAGTATACCATACATTCATATTCCATGCCCGCGGGTTCCCCTGACCACATTTCTTGCAAATCTAAAGAGCCAAGTCCTCGCATCCCTTATCACTCGTCTTTGTTTTTCTCATCTCACAAAAAAGCTAAAGATTTGCTTTTAGTGTTCCAGAACCCTCTTTATAATACATCGTTTCCCTATCCAGTAGTACTGATGGTAGCCACCGGAGGAAGAGGTGGAGGGGATCTGGGAGGAGGAATGGGAGGCCAAGGGCCTCCCCCGCCTCCCAGAGTTTTCACTAAAGTGGTTGCGAGATATGCACCTTTGGTCCTACCTGTCCCTCTTCATGACCTTCCTAAAAATTATATAAAAAACTTACTAAAATTTACAAGGGAAGGAGACTTGACCGCAACCGAAAATATAAACTTCTTTGATCAGTTCACAGATATCCTAGGTCTTGAGCATGAAGACATGTATTCGAGGTTGTTTGTTCAAAATTTTGAAGGAAAGGTACGAACCTGGTTTTGAAGCCTACCTGCAGGATCGATATTATCCTACGATGCCCTAGAAGACTCCTTCCTTCGACAATGGGGCGAAAGGAAATACCACTTGTATTATTTGACCGAGCTCGGATATTTAAAGAAAAATAATTCAGAAATAGTTATGGAATTTATTCAAATATTTAACAAGCTGTATAATAAGATCCCAGCCGAAGTTAAACCATCCCAACCTGCAACCAAGGTAACCTTTGCAGGAGCTTTCGAACCTGATTTTTCCCTTCTCTTAAGAGAAAGACGAGGGGCTACCTTAACTCGAATGCAGGATGATGCTGTGGAAATCGAATCTAACATGATGGCCTCTGGCAAGTTCAAAGCTAAGGTAGAAACAGGAAACTGAGAAACCAGACATTTTAGAGAACAAGCGGGACCCTCAGGGTCTAATATATCCACACACGACAAAATGGATGATATGGCTAGGATAATTAAGGAGTTTTCGAATAAGATTTCCAGGATGGAGCTATATCAATTCAAGGTTGACCCTTTCATTAAAAGAGAATTCAGAAGAAACCCCAATCCTCAAAATCAATAAAGGTAGATTAAAAATGAAGACCAGAAAATTCAAACCCTTTTAAAAAATGAAAATTTTATAGGAGGAAATGACCTAGAAGATTTCGAGGGTTTGGAAGAAGATGTGACAAATTTGGGTGACGAATGCACTCAGCCTTATGTAACTAAAGAAGATTACGAGAAGTCTTTAAACACACTGCAACCATCAAATGAAGATGATGATATAAACAACATTGATTTCATTGTATGTCAAGAAACAACTGATTCTATGATGGCCGAGGTCCAACCAAGGTACATCTTGAGGTCTAAAAGAAAACCTGTGTTGACTTTTCAACCCAATAAAATTCTCCCTAGAGGTGAAGCATATGAGCCCACCCCGAAAGAGATCGATACATCTAATAAAAAAATGAAAGGGGCAGACTTGTTGGATCCCAAAACGAAGGAGGTTGAGACCCAAACAAGGGAAATCAAGACATCTGAGACACACACACTGGTAAATAAACTCACGAGTAATAAATAAGCTCAGACAAATAAGTTGGAGAAGAAAGAGCCTGAGGTTTCAACCAGAGAAACTTACAAAGGTAGTGGCAGTTTTAGTTTTGAAAATGAGATAAAAAGGATCAAAATATCGATTCCTCTGGTTGAATTAGCAAAGAATCCTGCATATCGAAAGTAGATAACCAAAGTTATAGGTTGTTCAGATCAAGAAAGTCAATCTGACGTGATAAATTTGGAAGATGATAAGCCCAATATCACTTTTGGTCCACATTTTGAGGGTTCCAGAGACACCGTCACTCCTTTCTATATCACCCTAAATGTGCATGATCGACTACTGCATAACTGCATGTTATATTCTGAAGCTTCACATAATGTGATGCCCAAAACTATTATGGATAGACTAGGCCTCGATATCACTAGGCGTTATAGAGATATCTACTCTTTCGATTCGAGAAGAGTTAAGTGCATGGGTATGATAAAAGATTTAGTAGTCACCCTTGCATAGGTCCCAGTCAAAAGTGTCATGATGGATGTAGTTATTGTTGATATTCCCCCAAAGTATGGCTCACTGCTATCAAGGTCATGGGGAGCCAAACTTGGGGGTTCCCTCCAACTGGACATGACTTATGCCACAATTCCTATATTTGGTGGGCAACTTACTCGGTTATATAGGGAGACGAGGTTAGCCTATACAATTAGCGATCCTCAGAAAATTAGCGATCCTCTAGGAAATTGTATTTTGTCTTTTGATGATGGTATAGATAGCTGCACAGAAGAAAATTACATAGATGAGAAAGAGTCTGAAAAGATGTATAGCACTGGGATCTGGAAAATGTTTTTTGATGGTGCCCTGTCATGTGAAGGAGAAGGTGCATGGGTACTTTTTGTGGCACCTGAAAATAAATTTGTTGTCCCTTTCTCTTACAGGCTTCAATGGGATATAGACTACACCAACAATGTATGTGAGTATGAAGCCTTAGTATTAGGATTGGAAGCTTCCAGAAAGCTAAACATAAAGAACCTGAAAGTATATGGAGACGCAAAGTTGATAGTCAAATAGATGAATCGACAATATCAGGCCAAACACCCGAGATTGAGATCGTACAGAAATTGTGCCTGGGATCTAATGGAAAATTTCTTCTCATCTATAAATATCCACTTCATCCCATGCACCAAAAATTTGTAGGCTGATTCGTTAGCCAAGGCAGACTCAACATTCACTCCCCCTACAACTTTTAAATTAAAATACCACATAGAGGTAAGGCACAGACCATCCATCCTGAGAAACATACAACACTAGCAGGTTTTCAAGGATGACGAACAGATCAGGAAGTTCCTCAAAGCAGTGGGTGACTTCTCTAAAAATCACATTGATCAAGAGAATCAAAATGATCACACATGGATCATGCAAGAAGGAGAGGACCCTTAGGAGTTCGGAGAAAAAATTTCTAACCATCGCATGCTAGTTTTAAAAAATAATCAGATTCCAAAGGGACTAATCCCCCTAGAGAGACTTTTCGATTAGAATGACATGCCCTTAAAATACACTCTGCAACCCCAACTAGAAGAGGTTGAAGATTGCGATGTAGGGACAAAACATGAGCCTAGGATGGTGGAAATATCAAAGTACCTTCCTCTTGAGGTAAAAAACAAGTACAAAGATTTGCCCGCACGATATAAAGATGTTTTCGCTTGGTCTTACGAAGAGCTTAGAACATACGACACTACTGTGATCGAACACAAGATACCTCTGAAGCCTGGTGTCAAACCCTTTAGACAAAAACTTAGACAAATCAACCCTATCTTATTACCCATAGTCGAAAGGGAAGCTAAAAAGCTTTTAGACACGAAAATAATAGTACCACTGAGATACTTCGATTGGGTAGCAAACCTAGTCCCGGTTAGAAAAAAGAGTGGGGAGATTAGACTTTGTGTTGATTTCATAAATCTAAATAAATATTCCCTCAAAGACAACTACCCTCTACCTAAAATGGATCACGTTTTAGAAAAGGTAGTTGGGGAAAATAGGATGTTGATGATCGATGGTTTCTCTGGGTACAATCAAATTGCCATAAATGAACAAGATAAAGAAAAAACAGCCTTCACTACACCCTGGGGTACATTCATGTATGATAAAATGTCTTTCGGTCTAATGAATGCAGGTTCCACCTTCCAACGTGCTATGGATATCGCTTTCGTTGATGAAAGAGACAAGTTTTTGGTTATCTATCTCGATGATTTAACTATTTTTTCTAATTCTGATGAAGATAATTTAATACATCTCAAACAGACCTTCAAAAAATGTCACAGGTTTGGTCTGTCTTTAAACCCCAAAAAGTCTCACTTTGCCATGCGAGAAGGTAAACTTCTGGGCCATATTGTGTCCCGAGATGGAATTAAAATTGATCCTTGTAGGGTTCAAGCTATAGACACAATAAATATTCCTAGAAATGTAAAGGAAATTCAGTCATTCTTAGGAAAGATAAATTTTTTGAGGAGGTTTATCCCAAACTTTGCTGAAATTGTGAAATTGATCACAGGTATGTTAAAGAAAAACAATTAAGTGAAATGGACAACAGAGGCCAAATAATCGTTTGCACACGTATCAAGAAGGTTATAAGAGAGGCACCTGTACTGTCAAGCCCTGACTATCTAAAGGATTTTCTCATTTTCTTGTTCGCCTCTGAGCATACAATTGCCATGGTTCTCCTCCAGAAAAATGAAGAAGGTTTCGAACAACCGATAGCTTTTTTCAGCAAAAGTCTCAGAGACGCGGAACTCAAATACAATATAATGGAAAAACAAGCATATGATATGGTGAAGGCATTAAAGGCTTTCAGAACTTATGTATTGCATTCCAATATAATCGCATATGTACCTACTGGCTCTGTAAAAGACATTTTAGTTCAACCTGATAGTGATGGAAAAAGGGGATGATGGCTCGCTAAAATTCAAGAATTTGATCTGGAGATAAAGCCGACGAAACTAGTAAAGGGTCAAGGTTTGGCTAAACTCTTAGCTGAATCAAATTTTAGATCCCTCGATATAAATAGCCTACAGGGATGTGAAGAAGGTGGGAATATGAACGAGCTCTATGAGAAAACAAGTGAAATCAGAATCGAAGAAAATTTTACATCCTCTGATTGGTACAAAAACATACTATCCTACCTACTGACTTTGAAATGCCCAAGTGATTTATCCCCATCCAAAGCCAGAATGCTAAAGATGCAGGCAGTCAAATACTATATATCCAAGAGTCAACTATATTGTAAGGACCCACTTGGCTTCATGTTGGTTTGTTTGGTTGAATCTGAAATAGAGAAGGTCATAAGTCAATTCCATGAAGGAGTGTGTGGGGGACATCATGCTTGGAGAGCAATAGCTTATAAAATCCTAAGGGTAGGGTATTATTGGCCTAAACTTTTCTTGGATGTCAATTCCAAAGTCAGGGATTGCAACCCTTGCCAATTGTTTGCGGGCAAGCAAAAACTCCCAGTGCTACCATTAGTCCCGATCAAAATAGAGGCTCCTTTTCAGCAGTGGGGACTGGATTTTATAGGCAAAATTAACCCCCATGCCAGTGCTCAACACAAATGGATCCTAACCGCCACAGATTACTTCACTAAATGGGTGGAGGCTATATCAACCAGAAGGGCAACGGATTCGGTGGTAATAGATTTCCTAGAAGAAAACATTTTATCAAGATCCGGCTGCCCCCGAAAGATAGTCACATATAACACCCAGGCTTTTAAATCTATGGCTATGATCAGTTTTTTCCAAAAATACAATATCATGCTCATCCATTCCTTGGCATATTATCCCCAAGGAAATGGAATGGTTGAGTCTTCGAGCAAGAGTCTGATCAATATAATTAAGAAAGTGTTGAACGAGAACAAAAGATCTTGGCATGTACATTTAAAATACGCATTATGGTCGAATCAGATAGGCACGAAAAAATCCATCGGCACCTCTCCTTTCTAGATGGTGTACAGGACTGACGTGGTATTACCCATAAATCTAGCGCTTCCTATAATTAAACTATGGAAAGATGAGAAAGAAGAACCGAATCATGTCACAAGAAGGATAAACCAGCTAATCGAAGTACAAAAACACAGGGTCGAAGTGGACGAAAGGTTGCAAAAATACCAAGATGACATGAAAACGTTATTCGACCATAAGGCAAAAGACAAAGAGTTTCTTCCTGGTGATTTAGTCTTGAAATGGGATGTCATAAAGGAAGATTCAGTGAAAAACGGTAAATTCGATCATATATGGTATGGACCGTTCAAGGTTGTAGCTCTCGAAGGAAAAAATTCGTTCCTATTAGAAAATCTGGACAGTAAAATCTTCAACACCCCTATTAACGGGCGTTATTTAAAACACTACATGAAATAATTGGCTCCCAAAAAATTTCCATTGTATATACCGGTTTGTATTTGCTTTCTATCTCATGATTTCTTTGGGGTAAGTTTATTTTCACTTTTAATTAATTAGGTCAGTAATTTTGTAGAAGTAGTGATACGCAATTTCCAATACATTCAATTCTTTTAAAAGACACTCTTCGTGTTTATAGGATGTTGTCTTGCGACCTAAACGAGCGAAAGGAGAAACATAAATTCATATATCGGAGACTAAATTTGCCAAAAACAGGTGATAG
>JASDQU010010447.1:78180-92158 GCA_032191745.1 Picea mariana | reverse complement strand
AATATAATGTTTTCACTTGACTGTTTAAAAAAAAAAAAAGAACAATTACTTGCTCTGAGTCCTAAGAATTTAACTTAAAATAAAGATAGGAGGTAGTTAAAATAAGCAGAAAAAGTAAAGCATCTATGGGAAAAGGTTTTCAAGAGATGGTTTTAATTTTCGACCCTTGTTTCTTAGTGTACAAACCTATGTCCATCACCTTTCTTTCGGTCTTCAGATTTACCTTCTTAAAAATCCAAGTATCTTTTTGGGTTTATATACATAGGGGGAAGAGATTACATTTTAACTTTGAAAGGTGTAAAGCATATTTTGGAAAGTAAGCTAGTCTTCACAGCTCCTCAGCCTCTTACTAAACAAAGTTATTCATAGGTTGATCCTGACTATTCTAGGTTTTTCAATAGTTTCGAAAGATTGAGGCTTGCTCAAAGGAAAACCCCTAGAAATAATTTTTCCCCTTTTTTCCCTGCAGGCTAAGGTGTTGTGAAAGTTAAGGGAAGGTTGGTACCAAGTAATCAAAGTAAGTTGACAAACCTCCATTGAAAAATATTACATAGATATCACCCCTCATACAAACTGATTTCCCCCACGTCGTGTTCTAAAAATTAAATTATAAGATAGATGGTGAAAGGAAAGTCATATTTAATTGTCCATCTAGTCCTAAGAGATGATGAAAGAAAAATCAGAAATTATTTCCCTCGTCTCAGCATTTAAATGCATAAATATATTTCAAAGTGGTGAAAGTAAATTCAACAAAAAGGGCCAGATAACCTCACCGGGGTACCGAACAGGCTCACTGGCAGTGAAGCAATATCTGAGATATCTGTAAGGCTGTTATACATGAATCTCACTCTACTCTGGTAATTAATTTTCTCGAAACCGGATCTACATCCTAAGTTCAGACATGGCTCCCTGATTAAAAACATGTAATAAACTTCATTTGATGCAAACCAAAAGCCACAAGATCTGTTAGATTTCCTAGGACTATTTTTATCATCTTAATGCAGACCTAAATTCAGTAAAGAGAAAGAGAAAGTCATGAAAGGGACTGCAGCTGAGTGTGAAATGTATTTGAGTGTTGAAAATCTTCTCAGAAGTGAAAGACAAAATATCTTCTTCCCTCTGTATACCCTTTCCTTAAGTGAGTTTCACAGAAGTGAAATCAATGACTCCATTTACCCAATACAGGCATGTGGTCTACTGTTCTTCCCGTCTCGTAGGGAGACAAGATCCCTAGTTGGAGCCTATGTTGGAGCCGCCTTTTTTGACTAGTTTTAAGCGTAATTCCTGCAATCAAAGGTTGGTCATTTAAGTTGTCTTTTACTTCATGACCTTTACCCTTTGAAAATCTCAATAGTCCCGATATGCAAAGTGGCGAGGTTCATTGTACTCCTAATACCATTTCCTTTTAACCATGAACGAGATTTTTCACTTTTCTTTACCTCGGGATATCACGTTTTGGGAGTTACAAGTCACACTATTTCTAAGCCTCGATGCACGAAGTAACGTTGAAAGTTTACCAAGTTAGCGCCGAGAGTAAAGTTCCTTAAGCCTTAGTTAAGCGTTGTCGGTGTTTCTCGTCTCGGCATTTGCCATCCCCAAAAGTCTTACGGTCATAACTCCGATAGGTGAAATCATGAGACGTTCATGCAAGTTACCCAGGTTAGTGTCAAGGGTGAATAGTTTTTAACCATAGTTAAACTCTGTCGAGATTTAACGACTCGGCATATGCTCCTTTCGGGAACTATACCTTCAAAGTCCCAAGTCACGAAGTCGTGATATTACTTAAATATAAATTAATTAAACACTTAATCCGGTTTATCTTATGGCTTAACTAGATCACATCATTGCGATCTTAGAATTTCGTGACTCGGCATACACTCCTCCCAGGAACTATACTTTCGAAGTCCCGAGTTGCAAAGTCGCAATATTAACTAAACATGATTATCAAACGCTTAATCCAGATTATGTTTTCTCTTAACTAAATCGCGTCATTACGATCTCGAGTTTTAGGGGCTCGAAAGGATAGAGTGAAAACTCCCGATACGGCGAACGTCGAAAGGTTGATTAAAGTTTAAGAAAACCTAATTAAAGTAATTAAAGCCAGTGTAATCAGTGTTTAATACAAGTAATAATATGCACAGTCTACAAGATAAATTTAAATGTTCCTTGCACCAACTTGTGTCACAAACCGTCGAAATTTATGGCATTAATTGGAAATGAGGCGAAGCGACAAGTAAGGATATGGATTTTATTGCTAAATCTGTCTCTAAAAATGATTTGACATTTCTGTTCATAAGAACGTTGAGGTTTTAAATGGTCGAAGATATAGATCTTTTTCTTTCATGTCATAAAGGTCATTTCTATTTTGTGTAGAGAATCTTTTCTCAGCAAGCTAATTTCTGTATGTATACACATTTTTATTACAGGAGAGCTAAGTCACAATCCTCTATCATGGCCCCATGAAAAGTGTCCAAGGAAAGTGTTGAGATTTCAGGACAAGGCTCTGATAATGTTTCTGATACTTCACCACGAAGCGTTGATTATGTCAGAACCTGGTCATACATCTCCGAGGTTCTACAGTCCGAATTGGTGAACTGTTCAGATGATTCCAGTGATAATGAGAAGGACGACTTGGCCACCAAATACAATATCATCGTCCATACAGAGATGCATAAAGTAGCGGCCAGGACACGTCTTCTTCCTTACTATGATATGATATGATGGGTGCTAGCTCATGTAGATATCCCGACCAGAACCATTATTAGCGAGCAGAAGGTCACTATTGGGACCTTTAGACTAGAACACTTATAGGTGATGTACAAGTTTCCATCCACGTCGAACTTCACATACAATTCCAAGTTTATGAAGGATTTCAAACAGAAGGAATGCGAGAAATACGGCAAAAGATTATCTAATTTGATCAAGGATTGGGTGTCACACCCTGCTAAGTTTAGGGCAGATAGTAACGGAGTTTATTCCATATTCTCTTTGGAACCACAGTTCAAATACATAGCAATGATGACCTGTATATTGTATGGGAGAGAAGACACCACACATTTTCTTCTCCCGTGGGTGCCTTTGATGAAAGCCACTTCATTTTTTATGTCCGCATACCTCATGGACGCCATGTGTTTCATGATGCCTTTTCCCTTAATGAGCTGGAGCTGGGCTCCATCTGATGTTGAGCCTATCCATGTCTACCATTTAAATCTTTGGGAGGATAAGGCCACATATTTCATATACAAAATTTTCAATTGGGTAATGGTACCGATGCATGTCACCATCTTCGGTAATCCACCGCCTAGGATCTCAGATAGCATCGCGGTCAATTTGAGCAGTGTGGTTGACTGGTACGTGGAAGCAGAATTTTCATACATCAGGGTTTTCAGTGCCTCTATTCCTCCGCATGCTCTACCATTATTTATACCCGATAGGTTGGCTTGTAGTAAGATCTCTAGGTAAACTGTGATTGGTGGCATAAGCAAAGAGCTTAAAGGATTTTCTAAGAAGGTATGGCCACTATTCACCATTCATTTGAATACCTATTCTTTATTATATTTCGAGCATGCAAAGGTCGAGACAACAGCCTTGGAAGATATTAAATTGGTTCACATTGAATTCAAGAAACACGACCCACACAGGATCGTGAGTAATCACATGGCTAATTGTGGCCTTAAAATATTTGTACACGATAATTCACATCATGATGACATTTTTCGAGGCATGATATCTTATGCCGAAGTTTTGGCTCGATTACAAGCCCTGTCGCCCGAAGATAGGGCCGATGTTTTCAAATTCAAGAACACAGGCAAAGCTGCCTTCCCCCAGTATTACAGGGTTAGAACCCAACAACCATAGAGGTGCAACAAACAGAAGGCGAGGGCTGCAAAGATTCAACACCTGACCAAGAAGAACACTAGGACAGGAAAGTGCAAACTGGGGGCCCAAAACAAGAAGCCGAGACTTCCAACCCTCCAAGCAAGCCAACCTCGGTTGTTACTCTGGGGAAATCATCTAACCAGGTCAACAATACCATCATTTCTGTTACCCCCCTACAATCCACAAAGGGGATCCCAGACACAGGTTGGATTTTTAGCGAAGAATTAACACCCATAACAATGGAAGAGCTACCTCCGAATGAATTCTTTTTCAAAAAGAAGAGAAAGGCTGTCGTGAAACGAGAACTTTACCAAGAGGTGGGCACAGTATCCAAGAAATTTAAAATTTTAACTGATGGGAGAGCTATGAAAAAAGGGGAATTTGCAACTCAAATAGCAGGAACATTGGGGGCTTTTGCTACAACAAACCAATATTTAGTCAGGACCCTAAAGGATCAGTTGAAGTGAAAAAATCGTTTGATCAAGACATTAGAGGCTAAACTAGATACAACAGAGGCCGTTGCCAAAGATCAGGTGAATACAGGTATAGAGCAAGCTAAAGTGGTTGATCAAAAGGAAATCAATTATCTCAAAGCTGATCTCGAACAGACACAGCTGATGGCTTAGACCAGTCAAATATAGATAGGCTAGCAAGGAGAATTGATAGAGCAGCTACAGGCCAAATTAGACTTCACCAAAAGCCAAGTAATCGATATCGGGATATTTCAATCCCAAGCTATAGAAATCAGAAAAATAAGTGTTGGAAACTCAGCAAGGTCTACTTGCTAAGGTGGAAATGATTCAAAACAATTGCCAACTCATTGATCGAGTATTGGAAAACCTCTCTCTCAAAGAAAAAGAAGCTGGGGCGGCTCAGGTTGCTTTCCAAGAGGCTATTATAGCCACGATGAAAAGGGAAACAGGCAGTAGTTCCAAGTTTTCCATCCCAGAGCAGACCCGAGGTAACATCTTGCTGAAAGAATGGGAGCGTAACATATTTGAAGGTAGACAACAAGCTAAAGAGGTAAGAAAATCTTGTGAAGAAACTTTCGGTTTTCTAGATGGGAGTTGGTTGGGTTCCAATGGTGAAAGCAACACTGAGATACTAGGCCAGATCAATACAGCCAAGTATCTGCTAAATATCAAGGAAAAAGAAGAAAGAGAGTTGGTTGAAATATCACAAATAACCCAGATGGACATAGTCCAAATAGATAAATGGCTAATTAAAACAAGTGTACAATTATGTTCTATCAGCGCCAAAGACCAACAAGTGGAAGGAAAGTTGCCACAATTGGTGAAGGATTGTTAGCTTTTTTAGGCAAATAATCAAGCAGAACCTTCTAAGTTGATATCCCAGCCGGTGGAGAAATATGTCATTTACACCAAGCATGAGAAGAGGTAGGTTTCCGGTACTAAATAAGGACAGAGATAAAGAATTGAAACGTTTAATCTCCTTTGTTGTAACCGAAAACCTTTGGAATGATTGAGATTCCAACATATAGAAATTTGTATAAATATACATTTTAAAGAAAGAAAAGAGGCTAGACCTTTTTGGTTGATTGTAATAGAGGCTATCTCCTTTTGAGAATTAATACAAAGCAATCCGGAGACTCCTCATTCCGTCAAGACTGTGTTATGAGCTTGTTTTTCTCTATGATTTCATATTCAATTTCATTTCGCTTATATATGTCTGATGAATGTTTCATTGCAATTTAGTAAAACATCTACTGTGGTGATCAATTTTTAGCCATCTATATCGTTTATAGTTTTTCCTCTGTATCGGCTATTAGCAGGTACAAGACCTGTGAACCTTTTAGATTGTCATATTTTATGCTTCGTCAGATTCCTTCTTATTTTATTTTCTTCTTCTGTTTACAGGGTGAGATTCTCCCTTGATAGGAGCCTTTCTTTATAGATAGCTTAATGTTTTTCTCATATTTCACACATCATTTATTTAAAATATAACTCAGTTACGGAAAAAGGCCTTTGGTTTGCATTTTATCATTTATATTGGATTCAAAGTTCTCTTTTATAAGATCAAATTGATACAACATAAAAAGTTCCAAATCTCTTTTAAATTTTTTTGTTCCTCTATGACTGTCCCCATTGTAAGACAACCTAATAATGAACCCGGCTTATCAGACCAAACCCATATCACTTTAAATATCTTCGATATTATACTTAAAACAACCACCACCCGGGTAGAACTTGAACGTTCATGGGCCGCAATTGAATGGGACATAAACATCCAGGAACAGTTGGAAGCGCGACAACAACAACCTGGAAATCAGCCTTAGCTTCCTTTCCCGAAGGTTGATGCTCTCCTCCTCCTTAATCTTCACTCACTTTCGGATGCCTAGACACTATACTTTATAATCCTTAGGTATAGACTCTGGAACACCACCTCCCATCACATGTGATATACCTTTGTATTACTCCTTCTAGCTCCCTCCATGGCTCGATGAGAGCGGTCGAGTTGAGTCCCTTCCCCTTTTTATCGAGTTCTTCTCCAGGTTCTACAAAAGATTCCACCACCTCCTTGAGTGTTGTATACTTCCCATTCAATTGTATTCCTTCATTGGATAGGCCTTTTACCTCCACTATAATTTCCTTAGTGACCGGAATTTTTATATCTCAAACCACGGATATTCCTCTTTGCAAGTTCCAGAAAAATGCTAGCGTGATATTCGTGTCATATCCTTGCAATTTGTTAAAGTATTATGTCCATTGCAAACGATGTAAAATTTCCATTGCCTGGTCAGTTACCTGTAGTAATGTGGGCTCTCAACATACACTTTGGTCGCCCATGTCTTCTATGAATAGATGAGGACAACTATTGTTCCCTACTACATCTTAGTTCAACCAGCTTTTAAGAAAATATCACCAAAAATAGAAAATATCATAGAACAACAAATATATATATATAAATGTGACTTTTCCCATTTATTTCAATCATTATGATCTATCAATAGGTGTGTAGAATATATTCCCCCTCATAAATGAAAAGGTCGACCTCGATCGTCGATATGTGCGAGTGTAATGATGGCAGGTAGTTCAAGTGAGGTGTGATTACTACGTCTTCGTCGTCGCTGGGAGAACAATCATTAATAACCTTCAAAATCACTTTAACGGTAATCATGAACAATAATCACTTTTGTGTGGGAAATTCAAATTGACATACCTATGTTCAAAAACCCTTTAAGGAAAAAGATTCTAAATAATTTAAATTTGTTCATGTGTTTTAGAAATATTCCACATGTGATGCAGGAGCATCGCCTTCAAAGTCAAAATGCAAGTGTGGAGGCAAAGGAGTGACATCTCAACAATGACAGAATTTCAAATCAGAATTAACTTAGAATTAAATCGTTTTGTTGAGATATTTTGTAAACAACATTTTTAAAATGTAACTTGTTTGTAAAGTCATGTAGGACTGTAAGGGATTGCAGATATTGAGTTTTGACTCGTATATGGAAATAATTGTTAGTTATTGTAATAGGATAGAGTAGGTAACCGCTGAGAGTTTGATAGGATAGGTTGCAGATAGGACGAGAGAGCTCGTGGAGCTAGTCCTTAGATAGTTTATTGTTGCAATGTAATATATCAGAATGTATGAGTATTGTAAGAGATCAGAGGGATCAGTAGAACATAGTAGAGTATAAGAAAAATTATGTAATTTTTTTTCATGAATGAATAGAACAAAAATAATTGTCCCAAATCCTTGGACTGTGTTCATTTAACGTGTGACTGAATGACTGTGACATTCTGTGTGTTTGTTTATTTTCATTTTCATTCATGTATGATTGTTTGAGAGGTTGACTGTATGAGTTCGTGACGAAACTGGATGAGTTTTAATTTTTTCTCTTCTGACACTCATATGCAAGGTGTGCATCTCAAATGCAAGGAGTGTGTCGATTGAGCCTTAGAGTGACTCAAAGAAGTTCAGAGAGAACGAAGGAAACTTAGACCAGGTGCACGGTGTGCAAAGTGTCGTGAAACAACCAAGTGTCAAAGAACCCAAACTAGAGTAATGCCAGGTGGGTGAGAAGAATTTATTTTCAAGAAATCCTTCTATCCGAGTTATCAAAATCTCGAGAATGCAAGGTGTGCATGGGGAATCAAAATCCTTTGAAGGAGGAAGCTCAGAAGGGATAAAACTTTTCATAAAGTGTCAGAGACAACCGATAGTCAGACTCATGGGAGGAGAAGAGGTTCAAAACTTTTGAAAACTTAGAAAATATTCTAAGTCTCATAGAACTCAAAAGATCAGGAGGAGGAGAGACAGTGGCCATTGGATCACTGTGAAAAATATCAACAGTGATTTGATCAGAGTGAAGTGCATGAGACTTAGTGCTTCACACACAAGGGAGAGAGAAAAATCACAAGATTTGAGAACTGAGATTTTCGGACCCCAAAGAGACGGATATCTGAAATAGAATCTCAGTCTTCCGATTAGCAAGAACAGATCTAAATCATCAGATTGTTCAGGGAAAACTCCCAGCGTCGGATCGCCTAAGTAAATCTGAGCCGTCAGATACCATGAGTTCGAGAGGAGGTGATTTTTAACTTTGATATTTCCAAAGCATAGAGAGCCGAAGGGCTGGAGTGAATACGGACCACTGGATCCAGGAGGACATGCATCGACAGGTCAGAGGATACATAGGAAGGAGAAGATCGAAGTGTTGAAACACTCGAAGCCCAAAGAGTTGAAGGGACTAGAGCTATCGATCTATAAGTGGACACTTTTCAACGGATCGTGAGCTCTAGGAAAGTTGAAGTGAGTTTTCAGTTTGAGATCTGAGATTGTCAAAGTGGGAAGACCCAAAGTAAAATTTGGGTCATGAGATCTAAGGGAGACGTGGCATGAATCCGTGAACTCCGGGTAAGGTCCCGAAGTGGTTCATAGCCATTGGATTCGAAGGAGATGTGGCACACATATGTGAGCTCTGGGTAAAGACCCAAAGAAATCCTCAATCGTTAGATTAGGAGGACACGCTTCAGTGGATCACAGACTCTAGGTAACAGCCATTGGGAAAAATAAGTTTGAGATTTGAGATCTCAGAAGTCTGAAGACCTGAAAGAGATCTCAATTGTTGATTGAGAAGAGGGTTGCAGGACTGTTGATATGAGTTGAAAGGTCAAACATATGAAGTGGGCGAAGAACCATTGATCGAGCAAGACAAGTGTCGGCAGATTGTGAGTTCCAGAAGATTTGAGTACGGAAGAAAGTTGGGTTTGAGATTTCAAAACCCTGAAGTCTGGATTTGCGAAGGATATCGCAGCCATTGATTGAAGTAGGGGCAGATATAGTCCGTAGATTTGAAAGGTGAATATCTGAACCGTCAATTTAGATGTTATCATCAAGATCATGAGATCGACAATCTCGTAGCATTGCAAGAAAAACAGTTGCACAGAGTTTAAAATATTGAGGGTGGGCCACAATTTGAACAATGGTTTCATTAGAAGGACATGTGGAGGCTTGAGGAGGATTGTGGGCCCAAAAGTATTTTGACATCAAACTGCTTGTATCCGTGTCTACAATCATGTGGTCATCATCAAGATCACATCAAGAGGGGGATTATCATAAAAAAGGAGCTAACACCTGACACTTTGAGCTTTTGTAGGAGAGTGAAAAGGAGGGTTGAGGGTGCCATTAAAAGCTGCAACAAGAAGCCAAAAGGGCCTGTGTTTAGTCACAGAAGGAAACCATTAAGGTTTAAGAGAGTCACTCGACTCTAGAATCGGAGATCCAAGACCAATAGGTCGCGTAGCCCTATGGGAGAGTAAGGGGGCTGCATCAGGTGGTATCAGAGATGATTTTGAGTTTGTTTGTAGACAACAGACAAAAGGAGAAATGAGGTAAATTGATATCATTTGTAGTATCAAGAATTTGATTTTTGTTTGTAGGTGACGCAGTGAAATCATGCCACCCAAAATATGTAGAGAGAATGTAGAAATGGAAGAAGAAATGAGGCGAATCCGAATGAGACTGGATTCCATGGAAACAATGTAGAGGAGAGCACCAGATGCTAGAGATATCAATGAAGCTAAGAGTAAAGAAGAAGAGGTCGAAGAAAATTTATCAGAGGGTGCTACACATGATCGCTTAATAAAAATTGTTTCAAAAATAGGAGCGAGAGAAAGGATAGAGGTACCAATGTATGAAGGAAATTTAGAAGTTGAAGAATTGTTAGATTGGGTACATGTTGTGGAAAAATACTTCGATTAAGAAGATATCAAAGAAGATAATATGGTGAATCATGCAATGACAAGACTAAAAGGTCATGTAGCGCTATGGTGGGATGAATTGCAAACTGAATGCAGGAGCAATGGTAAGTAGAAAATTAAAAACTGGGATAGGATGGTAGCCAAGCTAAAGTCAAAATTTATCCCAAAGGACTATCAAATCAATCTATTCAAGAGGTTGCAAAACCTAAGACAAAAAATCTTATCAGTGAAGGAGTACACTGAGGAATTTTATAGATTGAACATTAGTGCTGGATAGAAAGAAAATGAGGATGAAAATACAGCCAGATATATCAATGGGATGAGATATGAAATCCAAGAGGAGATCAACATGATGTTGGTTAGTACAGTCGAGGATACTTATCAAGCAACCTTGAAAGATGAAGAAAAATTGTCCAGGAAACAAAGCCAACAATGTAGAGGAGGAAACTCAAGCAGAGGTAAGGGAACTACAGGAGAGAAGTTCCAGAAGTAGAAGCATGAAGCTGACAAACAACATAGTCACCATGAGAAAGGTGGAAGTTCTAAGGAAGGACAACATGGTGGAAGAAGGTCATTTTCCAAAGGTAGAGGAAGAGGAAGAGCCAGAGGAGGCGTAGTTAGATGCTATACCTATGGAAATCAAGGACACAAATATTGGGAATGTCCCGAGAGAAATAACGAAGGAGGAGGTGAAGCACATGTTGTTGAAGAACAGAAGCATGTGGAAGTAGGAGTAGAAGAAGGAGGAAAGGACCTCATGATGAGGAAGATTCTTATTAAACCAAAGAAGGAGATGGAAGAACCAGTTCAGAGAACAAGTATGTTCATAACTTCTTGCAAGATGAAATACAGAGTTTGTAAGGTGATCATAGATAGTGGGAGCACTGACAATTTAGTATCCACAGAGATGGTGGATAAACTGGAGCTGAAGACAAATGCACATCCAAACCCATACAAGGTATCATGGTTTTAGAAAGGACATCAAGTAATGTTAAGTCAACAATGCCAAGTTGAATTTAAAATAAGAGGTTATAGGGATGAAATATTATGTGATGTAATTCCTATGGATGTCTATCATATTTTATTGGGGAGACCATGGCAGTTTGACATAAAAGTTATTCATGATGGGAGAAAGAACACTTATACCCTAGAAAAGAATGGTAGGACACATATGTTGTTACCAATAAAAGACAAAGAGAAAAAGAGTGAATCTAGTTCAAGTATACTTCTCGTGAGTGGGAAGGAACTCTTGAAAGAATTCAAGAAGGAAAAAGAAATGCAGTTTGTTGTAGTGAGGAAGCCTAGAGTTATCGTTACAAGTACTTCTGTGGAAGATTTGCCTATAGAAATCCATGAATTGTTAGAAAACTTTGTTGACATAGTAGTGGATGAGCTACCTCACTCATTTCCACCCATTAGGATTATAATCCATCATATTGACCTTATTCCAGGATCTATTTTACCAAACAAATAAGCTTATAGGTCGACACCTAGAGAGAATGAGGAAGTCAAAAATCAAGTCCAAGAGTTGTTGGATAAAGGTTCAGTCAGGAAAATCCTAAGCCCATGCGTAGTACCAACTGTGTTAAGTCCAAAGAAGGATGGAGGATGGAGAATGTGTACAGATTCTCAAGCCATCAACAAGATAACCATTAGGTACATATTTTCTTTACCGAGGATGGATGATTTGATGGATTGTTTGAGTGGAGTAAGCTATTTTTCCAATATAGACTTGAAGAGTGGATATCATCAAATAAGAATGAGAGAAGGAGATGAATGGAAAACAACATTCAAGACAAATGAAGGATTTTTTGAATGGTTGGTCATGCCATTTGGTTTGACAAATGCACCAAGAACATTTATGATATTGATGAATGAAGTGTTGAAAGACTTCATAGGGAAATTTGTCATAGTATATCTGGATGACATACTAATCTTCAGTAAGACAAAGGGAGAAAACTTAAGACAAAGGGAAAAGTTGCAGCAAGAAAAATTGTTGATAAATCTGAAGAAAAATTCTTTTATGAAGACATAACTCATATATTTGGGTTTCTTTATCTCTTCAAATGAATTGAAGATGGATCCGGAAAAGGTAATAGAAATCAAATAATGGCCATCACCAAGTAGCATATTTGAGGTAAGAAGTTTTCATGGGTTAGAAATATTTTATAGAAACTTTATCAGAAATTTCAGTGGTATACGTGCACCCATGCTGGACACTGTGAAGAAGAAACACAAGTCCTTCAGTTGGACAGAGGAAGATGAAAAAGGTTTCAAAGTGTTGAAGGACAATATCACAGAACAACCAGTTCTGTTCTTGCCAGATTTTGGAAAAACATTTCAAGTGAGATGTGATGCAAGTGGATTAGTTATTGGAGCAGTCTTGAGTCAGGATAATAGGCCAGTTGCTTATTTCAAGGAGAAATTGAATGAATCCAAGAAGAATTATTCCACATATGAAAAAGAATTTTATGCAATGATTCAAGCTTTGAAGAAGTGGAGACACTATCTAATTCCCAGAGAATTTGTCTTATACAATGATAACCAAGCTTTGCAATTTATTACTAGGCAAGAAAAGTTGAATCAGAAACATGAAAAATGTGTAGAATTTACGCAAAATTTTACTTTTGTTACCAAGCATATTGTTGGAACTTCTAACAAAGTTGCAGATGCTTTGAGAAGGAGTTTGATTGTACAAGAATTCCAAGTGGAGACCTTAGGGTTTCAACAACTCAAAGAAATGTATAAAGAAGATACATATTTTAAGGAAGCTTATGAGGCATGCAAGAATCCTTTATTGGGAGACAGAAGCCCATGGACTGAATATTTGATCCAGGATGGATTATTGTTCAAGGGAAGCCAATTGTGCATACCAAAATGCTCAATGAGAGATAACCTGTTGAAAGAGAAACACAATGGAGGTTTAGATGGTCATTTTGGCCACGATAAGACATTTGCACACCTGAGCATTTCATATTATTGGCCAAGCATGAGAGCAGAGATGAAAAATTGTGTGAACAAATGCAAAATTTTTCAATATACAAAAGGAAGACATTAGAACACTGGTTTGTATCAGCCATTACCAATTCCATAAAGGTTGTCGGATGCAATCAGTATGGATTTTGTTTTAGGATTTCCTGGAGCTCAAAAAGGGAGCGATTCCATATTTATTTTGGTGGATAGATTTTCAAAAATGGCACATTTCATACCATGCTAGAAGACAAACGATGCTACACACATAGCTAATCTATTTTTCAGACAAGTGGTAAGACTACATGGATTGTCGAGGAGCATAGTCTCAGACAGGGACACCAAATTTGTAGGACACTTTTGGAGGACTCTATGGAAGAGGCTAGGGACAAACTTTTCATTTAGTTCAACATATCACCCTTAGATAGATGGACAGACTGAAGTAGTAAACAGGAATCTGGGAAACTTGTTAAGAAATTTAGTGAATGAGCAAGGTCGTCAATGGGATCAGATTCTGGCACAAGCAGAATTTGCATTCAACAATTCCGTGAACAAGAGCATAGGGAAAATTCCATTTGAAATTGTGTATGGTATACAACCAAGAAGGATTACAAAGTTGAGAGTGTAACGCAAATTGATCACACACAGAAACCAAGATAACTTGAATAAGGTTATATGTCTTTATTCAATCAATGAAATAAGAGAGAAAATAACTTTCTTATATAGGTTACAATCAAGTAGAGTCAAACCACTTTATGAATGTGGGATAAAGTGAAAATATAACCTAAAAGCAAATATTTGACCTAAAAGAAAATAAATTAACCTAAAGTCACTTTGACTTTATTAATTCCTAAGTCTAATTTCTAATTGACCATTATAAACTACTATTTAATTTAACACCCTAC
>JASDQU010010447.1:58347-77478 GCA_032191745.1 Picea mariana | reverse complement strand
ACTGATTCACCCCCCCTCTCAGTAATCCAACAAAGTCCCTTCCCCTTTTTATCGAGTTCTTCTCTAGGTTCTACAAAAGATTCCACCACCTCCTTGAGTGTTGTATACTTCCCAGTCCATTGTATTCCTTCGTTGGATAGGCCTTTTACCTCCACTATAATTTCCTTAGTGACTGGAATTTTTATATCTCAAATCACAGATATTCCTCTTTGCAAGTTCCAGAAAAATGCTAGCATGATATTCGTGTCATATCCTTGCAATTTGTTAAAGTATTATGTCCATTGCAAACGATGTAAAATTTCCATTGCCTAGTCGGTTACCTATATTAATGTGGGCTCTCAACATACACTTTGGTCACCCATGTCTTCTATGAACAGATGAGGACAACTATCATTCCCTACTACATCTTAGTTCAACCAGCTTTTGAGACAATATCACCAAAAATAGAAAATATCATAGAACAACATATATATATAAATGTGATTTTTCCCATTTATTTCAATCATTATCATCTATCAATAGGTGTGTAGAATATATTCCCCCTCATAAATGAAAAGGTCGACCTCGATTGTCAATATGTGCAAGTGTAATGATGGTAGGTAGTTCAAGTGAGGTGTGATTACTACGTCTTCGTCGTCGCTGGGAGAACAATCATTAATAACCTTCAAAATCACTTTAACGGTAATCATGAACAATAATCACTTTTGTGTGGGAAATTCAAATTGACATACCTATGTTCAAAAACCCTTTAAGGAAAAAGATTCTAAATAATTGAAATTTATTCACGTGTTTTAGAAATATTCCACATGTGATGCAGGAGCATCGCCTTCAAAGTCAAAACGCAAGTGTGGAGGTAAAGGAATGACATCTTAGCAATGACAGAATTTCAAATCAGAATTAACTTAGAATTAAATCATTTTGTTGAGATATTTTGTAAACAACATTTTTAAAATGTAACTTGTTTGTAAAGTCGTGAAGGACTGTAAGGGATTGCAGATATTAAGTTTTGACTCGTGTATGGAAATAACTGTTAGTTATTGTAATAGGACAAAGTAGGCAACCGCTAAGATTTTGATAGGATAGGTTGTAGACAGGATGAGAGAACTCATGGAGCTAGTCCTTAGATAGTTTATTGTTGCATTGTAATATATCAGAATGTATGAGTATTGTAAGAGATCAGAGGGATCAGTAGAACATAGTAGAGTATAAGAAACATTATGTAATTTTTTTTCATGAATGAATAGAACAAAAATAATTGTCCCAAATCCTTGGATTGTGTTCATTTAACGTGTGATTGAATGACTGTGACATTCTGTGTGTTTGTTTATTTTCATTTTCATTCATGTATGATTGTTTGAGAGGTTGACTGTATGAGTTCATGACGACACTGGATGAGTTTTAATTGTTTCTCTTCTGACACTCATATGCAAGGTGTGCATCTCATATGCAAGGAGTGTGTCGACTGAGTCTCAGAGTGACTCAGAGAAGTTTAGAGAGAACGAAGGAAACTTAGACCGGGTGCACGGTGTGCAAAGTTTCATGAAACAACCAAGTTTCAAAGAACCCAAACTAGAGTAATGCCAGGTGGGTGAGAAGAATTTATTTTCAAGAAATCCTTCTATCTGAGTTATCAAAATCTCAAGAATGTAAGGTGTGCATGGGGAATCAAAATCCTTTTAAGGAGGAAGCTCAAAAGGGATACCACTTTCCATAAAGTGTCAGAGACAACCGATAGTCGGACTCGTGGGAGGAGAAAAGGTTCAAAACTTTTGAACACTTAGAAAATATTCTAAGTCACATAGAACTCAAAAGCTCAGGAGGAGGAGAGACAGTGGCCATTGGATCACTGTGAAAAATATCAACAGCCATTTGATCAGAGTGAAGTGCATGAGACTTAGCGCTTCACACACAGGGGAGAGAGAAAAATCACAAGATTTGAGAACTGAGATTTTCGGACCCCGAAGAGACAAATATCTGAAATAGATCTTATTCTCCCGATTAGCAAGAACATATCTAAATTGTTAGATTGTTCAGGGAAAATTACCAGCGTCGGATCGCCTAAGTAAATATAAGCCGTCAGATACCATGAGTTCGAGAGGAGGTGATTTTTAACTTTTATATTTCCAAAGCACAGAGAGCCGAAGGGTCGGAGTGAATATGGACCACTGGATCCAGGAGGACACGCATCGACAGGTCAGAGGATACATAGGAAGGAGAAGGTCGAAGTGTTGAAACACCCGAAGCCCAAAGATTCGAAGGGACTAGAGCTATCGATCTATAAGTGGACACTTTTCAACAAATCGTGAGCTCCAGGAAAGTTGAAGTGAGTTTTTAGTTTGAGATCTGATATTTTCAAAGTGGGAAGACCGGAAGTAAAATTTGGGTCATGATATCTAAGGGAGACGTGGCATGAATCCGTGAACTCTGGGTAAGGTCCCGAAGTGGTTCATAGCCATTGGATTCGGAGGATACTTGGCACACATCTGTGAGCTCTAGGTAAAGACCCAAAGAAATCCTCAATCATTAGATTAGGAGGACACACTTCAGTGGATCACAGACTCTAGGTAAAAACCATTGGGAAAAATAAGTTTGAGATTTGAGATCTCAGAAGTCTGGAGACCTGAAAGAGATCTCAATTGTTGATCGAGAAGAGGGTTGCAGGACCGTTGATCTGAGTTGAAAGGTCAAACATATGAATTGGGTGAAGAACCATTGATCAAGCAAGACAGGTGTCAGTATATTGTGAGTTCCAGAAGATTTGAGTACGGAAGAAAGTTGGGTTTGAGATTTCAAAACCCCGAAGTCTGGATTTGCGAAGGATATCACAGCCATTGATTGAAGTAGGGGTAGATATAGTCCGTAGATTTGAAAGGTGAAGATCTGAACCGTCAATTTAGATGTTATCGTCAAGATTATGAGATCGACGATCCCGTAGCATTGCGAGAACAATAGTTGCGCAGAGTTTAAAATATCAAGGGTGGGCCACAATTTGAACCATGGTGTCATCAGAAGGACACGTGGAGGCTTGAGGAGGATTGCGGGCCCAAAATTATTTTGACATCAAACTGCTTGTAGCCGTGTCTACAATCGTGTGGTCATCGTCAAGATCACATCAAGAGGGGGATTATCATAAAAAAGGAGCTAACACCTGACACTTTGAGCTTTCGCAGGAGAGCGAAAAGAAGGGTTGAGGGTGCCATTAAAACCTGCAATAAGAAGCCAAAAGGGCCTGTGTTTAGTCACAGAAGGAAACCATTAAGGTTTAAGAGAGTCACTCAACTCTAGAATTGGAGATCCAAGACTAGTAGGTCACGCATCCCTACGGGAGAGTAGGGGGGTTGCATCAGGTGGTATCAGAGATGATTTTGAGTTTGTTTGCAGACAACAGAAAAAAGGAGAAATGAGATAAATTGATATCATTTGTGGTATCAAGAATTTGATTTTTGTTTGTAGGTGACGCAGTGAAATCATTCCACCCAAAAGATGTAGAGAGAATGCAGAAATGGAAGAAGAAATGAGGCGAATCTGAATGAGACTGGACGCCATGGAAAC
Source organism: Picea mariana (assembly GCA_032191745.1). Taxonomy (NCBI): domain Eukaryota; kingdom Viridiplantae; phylum Streptophyta; class Pinopsida; order Pinales; family Pinaceae; genus Picea; species Picea mariana. The sequence goes on along the minus strand of JASDQU010010447.1, from coordinate 73,926 downwards.
AATGTAGAGGAGAGCACTAGATGTTGGAGATATCAATGAAGCATAGAGTTAAGAAGAAGAGGTCAAAGAAAATGTAGCAGAGGATGTTTCACATGATCGCTTAATAAAAATTGTTTCAAAAATAGGAGCTAGAGCAAGGATAGAGGTACTGATGTATGAAGGAAATTTAGAAGTTGAAGAATTGTTAGATTGGGTATGTGTTGTGGACAAATACTTTGATTACGAAGATATCGAAGAAGATAATATGGTGAAGCATGCAGTGACAAGACTAAAAGGTCATGCAGCGCTATGGTGGGATGAATTGAAAACTGAATGCAGGAGCAATGGTAAGTAGAAAATTAAAAATTGGGATAGGATGGTAGCCAAGCTGAAGTCAAAATTTATCCCAAAGGACTATCAATCAATCTGTTGAAGATTGAACAGATTGAAAAATCTTATCAATGAAGGAGTACACTGAGGAATTTTATAGATTGAACATTAGTGCTGGACAGAAAGAAAATGAGGATGAAAATACAGCCAGATATATCAATGGGATGAGATATGAAATCCAAGAGGAGATCAACATGATGTTGGTTAGTACAGTCGAGGATACTTATCAAGCAACCTTGAAAGATGAAGAAAAATTGTCCAGGAAACAAATCCAACAATGTAGAGGAGGAAACTCAAGCAGAGGTAAGGGAACTACAAGAGAGAATTTCCAGAAGCAGAAGAATGAAGATGACAAACAACATAGTCACCATGAGAAAGNCATGGTGGAAGAAGTTCATTTTCCAAAGGTAGAGGAAGAGGAAGAGCCAAAGGAGGCGTAGTTAGATGCTATACCTGTGGAAATCAAGGACACAAATATTGGGAATGTCCCAAGAGAAATAATGAAGGGGGAGGTTAAGAACACGTTGCTGAAGAACAGAAGCATGTGGAAGTAGGAGTAGAAGAAGGAGGAAATGACCTCATGATGAGGAAGATTCTTATTAAACCAAATAAGGAGATGGAGGAACTAGTTCAGAGAACAAGTATGTTCATAACTTCTTGCAAGATGAAATACAGAGTTTGTAAGGTGATCATAGATAGTGGGAGCACTGACAATTTAGTATCCACAGAGATGGTGGAGAAACTGGAGCTGAAGACAAATGCACATCCAAACCCATACAAGGTATCATGGTTTCATAAAGGACATCAAGTAATGCTAAGTCAACAATGCCAAGTTGAATTTAAAATAAGAGGTTATAGGGATGAAATATTATGGGATGTTATTCCTATGGATGTCTATCATATTTTATTGGGGAGACCGTGGCAATTTGACATAAAAGTTATTCATGATGGGAGAAGGAACACTTATACCCTAGAAAAGAATGGTAGGACACATATGTTGTTACCAATAAAAGACAAAGAGAAAAAGAGGGAATCTAGTTCAAGTATACTTCTCATGAGTGGGAAGGAACTCTTGAAAGAATTCAAGAAGGAAAAAGAAATGCAGTTTGTTGTAGTGAGGAAGCCTAGAGTTATCCTTACAAGTACTTCTGTGGAAGATTTGCCTATAGAAATCCAAGAATTGTTAGAAAACTTTGTTGACATAGTAGTGGATGAGTTACCTCACTCATTTCCACCCATTAGGAGTATAATCCATCATATTGACCTTATTCCAGGAGCTATTTTACCAAACAAAGAAGCTTATAGGTCAACACCTAGAGAGAATGAGGAAGTCAAAAATCAAGTCCAAGAGTTGTTGGATAAAGGTTTAGTCAGGGAAATCCTAAGCCCATGCGTAGTACCAACTGTGTTAAGTCCAAAGAAGGATGGAGGATGGAGAATGTGTATAGATTCTCAAGCCATCAACAAGATAACCATTAGGTACATATTTTCTTTACCGAGGATGGATGATTTGATGGATTGTTTGAGTGGAGTAAGCTATTTTTCCAATATAGACTTGAAGAGTGGATATCATTAAATAAGAATGAGAGAAGGAGATGAATGGAAAACAACATTCAAGACAAATGAAGGATTTTTTGAATGGCTGGTCATGCCATTTGGTTTGACAAATGCACCAAGCACATTTATGATATTGATAAATGAAGTGTTGAAAGACTTCATAGGGAAATTTGTCATAGTATATCTGGATGACATACTAATATTCAGTAAGACAAAGGGAGAAAACTTAAGACAAAGGGAAAAGTTGCAGGAAGAAAAATTGTTGATAAATCTGAAGAAAAGTTCCTTTATGAAGACATAGCTCATATATTTGGGTTTATTGATCTCTTCAAATGAATTGAAGATGGATCCGGAATAGGTAATAGAAATCAAAGAATGGCCATCACCGAGCAACATATTTGAGGTAAGAAATTTTCATGGGTTAGAAAGATTTTATATAAAGTTTATCAGAAATTTCAGTGGTATACGTGCACCCATGCTGGACACTGTGAAAAAGAAACACAAGTCATTCAGTTGGACAGAGGAAGATGAAAAAGGTTTCAAAGTGTTGAAGAACAAGATCATAGAACAACCAGTTATGTTCTTGCCAGATTTTGGAAAAACATTTCAAGTGAGATGTGATGCAAGTGGATTAGTTATTGGAGCAGTCTTGAGTCAGGATAATAGGCCAGTTGCTTATTTCAGTGAGAAATTGAATGAATCCAAGAATAATTATTCCACATATGACAAAGAATTTTATGCAATGATTCAAGCTTTGAAGAAGTGGAGAAACTATCTAATTCCTAGAGAATTTGTCTTGTACAATGATAACCAAGCTTTGCAATTTATTACTAGGCAAGAAAAGTTGAATCAGAAACATGAAAAATGGGTAGAATTTATGCAAAATTTTACTTTTGTTACTAAGCACATTGTTGGAACTACTAACAAAGTTGCATATTCTTTGAGAAGAAGAAGTTTGATTGTACAAGAATTCCAAGTGGATACCTTAGGGTTTCAACAACTCAAAGAAATGTATAAAGAAGATGCATATTTTAAGGAATCTTATGAGGCATGCAAGAATCCTTTATTGGGAGACAGAAGCCCGTGGATTGAATATTTGATCCAGGATGGATTATTGTTCAAGGGAAGCCAATTGTGCATACCAAAATGCTCAATGAGAGATAACCTGTTGAAAGAGAAACACAACGAAGGTTTAGATGGACATTTTGGTCACGATAAGACATTTGCACACCTGAGTATTTCGTATTATTGGCCAATCATGAGAGCAGAGATGAAAAAGTGTGTGAACAAATGCAAAATTTTTCAATATACAAAAGGAAGACATCAGAACACTGGTTTGTATCAGCCATTACCAATTCTAGAAAGGTCATGGGATGCAATCAGTATGGATTTTGTTTTAGTATTTCCTAGAGCTCAAAAAGGGAGCGATTCCATATTTATTTTGGTGGATAGATTTTCAAAAATGGCACATTTCATACCATGCTAGAAGACAAACGATGCTACACACATAGCTAATCTATTTTTCAGACAAGTGGTAAGACTACATGGATTGTCGAGGAGCATAGTCTCAGACAGGGACACCAAATTTGTAGGACACTTTTGGAGGACTCTATGGAAAAGGCTAGGGACAAACTTTTCCTTTAGTTCAACATATCACCCTCAGATAGATGGACAGACTGAAGTAGTAAATAGGAATCTGGGAATCTTGTTAATAAGTTTAGTGAATGAGCAAGGTCGTCAATGAGATCAGATTCTGGCACAAGAAGAATTTGCATTCAACAATTCAGTGAACAAGAGCACAAGGAAAAGTCCATTTGAAATTGTGTATGGTATACAACCAAGAAGGATTACAGAGTTGAGAGTGTAATGCAAATCGATCACACAGAAACCAAGATAACTTGAATAAGGTTATCTGTCTTTATTCAATCAATGAAATAAGAGATAAAATAACTTTCTTATATAGGTTACAATCAAGTAGAGTCAAACCACTTTATGAATGTGGGATAAAGTGAAAATATAACCTAAAAGAAAATATTTTACCTAAAAGAAAATAAATTAACCTAAAGTCACTTTGAATTTATTAATTCCTAAGTCTAATTTCTAATTGACCATTATAAACCAATATTTAATTTAACACTCTCCCTTAATGTTCAATCTACTCACTACAACAAGTTTCTTTCAAAATTTTACATGCTTTTTGGGACCTGAAGACTTGGTGAAAATGTCTGCAATTTGATCCTCTGTAGGACAAAATTGCATCTCAATAGTTCCATCTTCTACAAGCTGTCTGATGAAGTGACAGTGTGTATCAACATGTTTGGTACGCTCGTGGAAGATTGGATTCTTGGCAAGTTTCATTACCCCTTGATTGTCACAGAATAAGGGTGTAGGCTCTCTCTACTACATCTTCATATCTGATAACATCCTACTGAACCAAACTACCTCACATGCACCTTTCAATGCTCCTCGATACTCTGCTTCTATCGATGAAAGGGCAACTGCATGTTGTTTCTTGCTGGTCCATGTGACTGCACCCATGCCAAGGCTGAAGACATATCCAGAGGTGGATTTTCTATCATCAACAGAACCTGCCCAATTTGAATCTGTATACCCACACAACCTCGGGTCTTTTCTCCTACAATACAGAATACCAAAGTCAAGTGTCACTTTCACATATCTCAGCACTCGCTTCACTGTTGTCCAGCACTCTACATTTGGCGTTGTCATAAATCTAGAAATGAATCTCACAACGAAACTTAGATTAGGTCTAGTGGTTGTAAGATATATCAAGCTGCCCACTAGCTGTATGTATAGTGACTCACTGACTGCCTTTGAGTCAATCTTGGCTGAAATTTTCAGCCTTTTCTCCATAGGTGTAGAGGAGATTTTGCAATCCTCCATCCTAAACTTATCCAGCAAACTCCTGGCATACTTTTCTTGTGAGACAAAATTGTTGCTCCCTGTTTGCCAAACTTCTACACCTAGACAATAGTGTAGGAGGCCTAGATCTATCATGTCAAATGCTCTGCTCATGTTGGATTTGATCCATGTAATTGCATATTACCCACTACCTGTAATAATGATATCATCCACATAAACAACCAGAAGAATGATCTCATTACAAACTCTTTTGACATATAAGTTGGAATATGAAGAACTCTATTGGAACCCTTATTGAACCAAATACCTATCAATCTTGATGTACCACACCCTCGGTGCCTGTTTCAGACCATATAAAGCCTTCTTTAGTCTGCAAACTAGATTCTCCTTCCCTGCAACCTGAAACCCCTCTTGTTGGCACATGTATACCACTTCCTTCAAATATCCATTGAGGAAGGCCCTTTTCACGTCCATATGGTGGAATTTCCATGGCTAGAACAAGATGAATAGTGCTCATCTTCGCTATAGGAGAAAAAGTCTCCTCATAGTCAATGCCTTATGGATGAGAGAATCCTTTCACAACTAACCGTGCTTTGTACTTGTCAAGTGTACCATATGCCTTGTACTTGATCTTGTACACCCATTTGTAGCCAATGGGTTTCTTCCCTGATGGAAGAACTGTGAGATCCCAAGTCTGATTTTTCATCAAACTTTCATGTTCGGCATCCATGGCCTTTTCCCATTCTGGTCTTCCTTTTGCTTCCTTGAATACCTGAGGCTCATGGATCTCCTGAATAATGGCCATAAGAGAAAAGTTGACTATGCCAATTTATTGTTTACTATTACCTCATGATGATCTTCCCTCGATCATCTCTCCTATCCGAACATCTCCAATGGTGTTGTGCCACCACTTGGGTCTTTTGGAATCCTTGGATGCCAAATCAGTATTGCCACCATTACTTGGGCTTCCTACTTTAGAATGTACTGATCTGACTGACCTAGGAGAATCATCCTATTCTGATTCCTCATCATCATGCTCAAAATATTTTCCCCCTTTAGGTGGATTTATCGGAATTTTGACATCTGAATCTTCAATGACTTCTAGCTGCTCAATAACTCTAAATGTGGGAGGAGTATGGAAGGGTCCAACCTCCTCATCAACAACAACATCTCTACTAAATATTACCTTATTAGTGTCAACATCAACTAATCTGTAAGCTTTATGGGTGTCATTGTACCCTGTAAGCATCATCTTCTTACTCTTCGGATCTAACTTGGTTCATTTCGCAAATGGAATCCAAGTGTAAGCAGTAAAACCAAAGACCTTCAACTGACTTACTTTGGGATTTCTTCTAGACCATGCTTCCTCTGAAGTCTTCTTCTTTACCACCATCGTGGGAGATCTATTCAGCAAGTACACTATTGTGAACACTGCCTCTGCTCAAAAATTGTTAGGAACACACCTATTCTGCAACATACATATGGACATCTCTGTGATAGGGTGTGGTGTATTGTCTCTTGATCCCATGTTTAGAAAAAAAATTATTGAATTCTTTGGAGCAGAATTCTCCACCATTATTAGATCTAAGAGAGGTAATATGACAACCTGACTCATTCTCGACTAATGCTTTAAAGTTTTGAAATTCTTTAAACACGTCAAACTTCAACTTCAAAAAATACACCCACATTTTCCTACTGAAATCATCAACAAACAGCAGGAAATACCTGGCATTGGTGATTGATGTTGTGTTCATTGGTCCACATATGTCTGCATGAACTAGTTGAAGGACCCTCTGCACTCTCCAAGCTTGTCCTTCATCAAATGGTGCATGATGTTGCTTCCCTGCCTAGAAAGCTCCACAAGCTCCCTGAATCTTCTGTTGAATGTCTAGAAGTCCATCTACCATTTTCTCTCGTGCCGACTAAGAGAGGTAGTTAAAATTGAGGTGCCCATACCTCTGATGCCATAGTGTGTAGATGTGTGATGCACTCTTTGCTGTTAGTGCATGCTCTCTGCCCTACCCAATATCCACTAATTTGAACAGACCATGGTCCTCCACACCAAGAGAAATGATTTTCTTGGTATTCTTGTCAACGATATAGCACTTTTGATTGCTAAAGTTGACATCCAAGTGAGGAGAGTGCCTCATAATCTAACTAACTGAGAGAAGATTAAGCTCCATACCTGGCACATAGTGGATGTTGAGAAACATAAGCATCTTTCCTCCAAGGGAAATCTGAACATTCCCCTTGCTGACTATATTATACTCCTCACCTCCACCGAAGATCATCGAGTCTTTGGATGGACTAGGTGTAAACTCTGTGAACCAATCTTTCCGATTGGTGAAATGCCTGGATGTTCTTGAATCAACAAACCAAGCAGATGACTTGGACTGATCTGCTTGTGTACAGGCCATAAAGGCATAGAAGGTTGCCTCCTTCTCCTTTGTGTGCTCTGTGACATGGGCCTTCTACTGAGACCCTCCATGGTTGTGCTTTTGATTTTACAACCACTTTCTACAGTGCTTCTTCATATGGCCAATCTTGCCACAATAATGACAAGTGATGGTCTTTAGGCTGTTGGTGGCATCCTCATCATTGCCTGGACCAAGTTTCCTTGTCCATTTGCCTTTGCCTTTAGCTTTGGATACAAAGGCATGATCTGAACCCTCTGTCTCACTGCTACTCCCAAACTTCTTCTTCCACCTGCCCTGCTGCAAGAGCTTATTGGATAGCTCTCCAAACTTCAGGTCAATGTCTGTAGCTGTGATGTTCAGGGTCTCAATGAAATTCTCGTAGGACCCTAGCAAGTTGGTCGGTGTGATCACCACCATGTCCTCTTATGCCATCTTCCAACCAATGGCCTCCAACTACTCTCAGATGTCCTTGATCTTGAGAAAGTGCTCTTGGAGAGAGTCACCCTCACTCATCTTGACCGAGAAAAACATATTCTTTAAAAAGAACGCTTGACCCTTATCTGAAATCTCATGGGTCTCTTTCAATTGTTTCTAGATCATTGTAGCAGTCTTCCCATTCTGAACCTCAGGTAGCATCTCATCTATCACAGACAATTTGATCAGCATCACGACCTCTCTATCTTGGCCATCAAAATTGTCCTGGTCTTTAACTACAACCATGGGACGAGGACTTGTGCCCAGAACAACATCTGGCAGGCACTAGTATGCAAAAATGGACAACATGCATTGCTTCTAGATATTGTAGTTCTTCCCAGAGAAATTTTGGTTTTCTTCCAACATGATGTTGGTCAATGTAGCCATAGATGATCATAAAATACTGAACTTAGCAGATAAATAATGAAAAAATACCTACAATCTGGCTTTTAAAACCGAAAAATCAAATGAACCCGGCTCCGGCTAATACAAAACCCTTTCATCTCCTTGAGTGTCCTACGCTGGTGATCCCTCGATCCATCACTATCATAAGTAGTCCCTAGGTCTTCATCTTCTCCCAGACTCCATGGCCCTAACCTCGCTCTGATACCATGTAATAGAAATCGAGCACACACAGAAACCAAGATAACTTGAATAAGGTTATCTGTCTTTATTCAATCAATGAAATAAGAGAGAAAATAGCTTTCTTATATAGGTTACAATCAAGTAGAGTCAAACCATTTTATGAATGTGGGATAAAGTGAAAATATAACCTAAAAGAAAATATCTGACCTAAAAGAAAATAAATTAACCTAAATTCACTTTGACTTTATTAATGCCTATGTCTAATTTATAATTGACCATTATAAACTAATACTTAATTTAAAAGAGAGATCTGAATCAAGATGAGTTTAGAAGTCCTGGAGAAGAGGATTTTGTAGAAGAAATGTAGAAACTCCATGACAAAGTCAGAGAACAACAACCAGAAATACAAGAGCAGAGTTGATCAAAAGAGGAGAGAAGTTCAATTCGAGGTTGGAGATGAAGTTTTAGCTAATTTGAGAAAAGAATGATTTCCAAGGGGAAAATATAACAAATTGAAGATGAACAAGATAGGACCATGCAGGATTCTCAAAAAAATAGCAGCCAATGCTTATGAAATTGTGTTTCCAGACAATGTTGGGATATCGACGATATTTAATGTTGCAGAACTGTATCCTTACAGGAGATATGAGGCAGGAGAATCATAGGATCAGAAAGAAGTTCATTGGGAAGAACAATTTTCCACAACAGAAAAACCTCATATGGAGAAAATCATTGAACAATGAGATGGAAAGAAGACCAGGAGAAATACATATCCTAAATACTTAGTGAAGTGGAAAGATCATCCAATGGAAGATGCAGGTTGGGTTACAGAACCTGATATTTTGAAGCATGGAAAGACAGTATATAAGCTCATGGACATGAGTCCATGAAATTTTTTAACAAGAGGAGTATGATGCAGGAGCATTGCCTTGAAAGTCAAAACAAAAGCATGGAAGCAAATGAATGACATCTCAACAATGATAGAATTTCAAATCAGAAGTTAACTCAAAATTAAATCGGGTTGTTGAGATATTTTGTAAACAACATTTTAAAAATGTAACTTGTTTGTAAAGTTGTGAAGGACTGTAAGGGATTGCAGATATTGAGTTTTGACTCTTATCTAGCAATAAGTGTTAGTTATTGTAATAGGATAGAGTAGGTAACCGCTAAGAGTTTGATAGGATAGGTTGCAGACAGGACGAGAGAGCTCATGGAACCGGTCCTTAGATAGTTTAATGTTGCATTGTAATACATCAGAATGTATGAGTATTGTAAGAGATTAGAGGGATCAATAGAATAGAGTAGAGTAGAAGAAACATTATGTAATTTGTTTTCATGAATTAATAGAACATATAGAATTGTCCCAAATCCTTGGACTATGTGCATTTAACGTGTGATTGAAAGACTGTGGTATTTTGTGTATTTGATTATTTTCATTTTCATTCATGTATGATTGTTCGAGAGGTTGATTGTATGAGTTCGGGACAAAACTGGATGAGTTTCAATTGTTTCTCTTCTAACACTTGTATGCAAAGTGTGCATATCGAACGCAAGGAGTGCATTGACTGAGTCTCAGATTGACTTAGAGAAGTTCAGAGAGAACAAAGGGAACTTAGACCGGGTGCAAGGTGTGCACAACGTCGTGAAATGACCAAGTGTCGAAGAGCCTGAAACAGAGTAACGCCACGCAGGCGAGAAGAATTTATTTTCAAGAAATCCTTCGATCTGTTTTATCGAAATACTGAGAATGCAAGGTGTGTGTGGGGAATCAAAATCCTTTTAAGGATGAAGCTCAGAAGGGATAGAACTTTCCATAAAGTGTCAAAGATAGACAATGGTCGGACTCGTAGGAGGAGAAAAGGTTTGAAACCTTTGAACACTTACAAAATATTATAATTCATAGAGAAATCAAAATCTTAGGAGGAGGAGCGACAGTGACCATTGGATCACTATGCAAACTATCAACAGTTGTTTGATCAGAGTGAAGTGCACGAGCCTTAGTGATATGCACACAGGGGAGAGAGAAAACTCACAAGAGTTGAGAACTAAGATTTCCAGAGCCCGAAGAGCCAAATATCCGAAATAGAATCTCAACCACCTAATCAACAGGAACAGATCTGAATCGTCAGATTTTTCAAGGAAAACGCAAAGCATCGGATTGCCCAAGTAAATCTGAGTCGACAGATACCATGAGTCTGGGAAGAGGCGAGTTTGAACTTTGATATTTTTGAAGAGAGGAGAACCGAAGGGTTAGAGTGAATCTGGACCATTGGCTCCAGAAAGGCACACATCGATAGGTTGGAGGATCTAGAGGAAGGAGAAGGTCAAAGTGTTAAAACACCCAAAGCCCAAAGATCTCAAGGGCCAAGAATCGTCGATCTATAAGTGGACACTTGTCAACAGATCATGAGCTCTAGGAAAGTTGAAGTGAGTTTTCAGTTTGAGATCTGATATTTCTGAAGTGTGAAGACCCAAAGTAAAATCTAGGCCATGAGATCTAAAGGAGACGTGGCATGAATCCGTGAACTTCGGGTAAGGTCCCGAAGTGGTTCATAATCGTTGGATTCGAAGGATACATGGAATACATCTGTGAGCTCTGGGTAAATACCCAAATAAATCCTCAATCGTTAAATAAGGAGGACACGCTTCAGTGGATCACAAACTCCAGGTAACAACCATTGGGAAAAATAAGTTTGATATTTGAGATTTCAGAAGTCAAGAGACCCGAAGGAGATCTCAACCGTCGATCGAGAAGAGGTTCGTAGGACTGTTGATATGAGTTGAAAGGTCAAACATCTGAATTGGGAGAAGAACCATTGATCGAGAAACACAGGCGTCAATAGATCATGAGTTTCAGAAGATTTAAGTATGAAAGAAAGTTGGGTTTGATATTTCAAATCCCTAAAGTCTGAAGTTGTGAAGGAGATCATAGTCATTGATTGAAGGAGGGACATATATAGTACATAGATTCGAAAGGCGTAGATCTGAACCATCGATTCATACGTTATCGTCAAGATCATGAGATCGATGATCTCGTAACATTATGGGAACAGGAGTTGCACGGATTTTAAGATATCGAGGGCGGTCCACAATCTGAACCACAGTTTCGTTAGGAGGACACGTGGAGGATTGAGGAGGATTGCGGGAACAAAATTAGTTTGAATTCAAACCACTTGTAGTCACACCCATAATCATGTGGTCATCTCCGGGGTCACATCAAGATGGGGCTTATCAGAAAAACATAGCTAATGCCCAACTATTACAAGGTACAAATTCTCTATGGCCAAGGGTAAACCACAACAAACAAGTATGACTGCATAAATCAAATCAATTCCAACATATGCTATATATACTAATGTGCAATACAATAAAGAGGCCTACCTCAATCCAATGTTTGATGATATTCCACTGTTGAGAACTTTGACCCAAAACTTTATACCTGCGAGAAGTTCTCAACAAATATGCAAAGCAAGTATATAGTGATGATATAAAAGGGATTTAGAACATCATATAGCATAATCCATTAATAAACATTACAAACACACCCATGGATAATAATCATATATTTTCAAGATACCAATAGGATGAGAAAGGAGTATTTCTATTAATAATTGATCAGCAAAAGTGTCAACATTACAGACTTTCGTGTCGGCACAGTTCGAAACCAAGAAACCAAGTTCCTTCCAACTAGGTCGCCACCACTTCAATCCTCCACCAAAGGCAATCTCATGAGAAAGAGGCAAAGAGGTCCTCTCATTAATAAGGGAAGAGCTTGAGGGCTAAACACCGTGTTCAGACTTGAGGGACAAAGGGATCCAGACTCAATATGAAGTAATTTCTCTAGAGTAACTTTTCTCTCAAAGTTGAATTCTTTCTCCTCCTTTTCCATAGTTCGAAATTGTTCTCTTATAGCCTCCATAATGAAACTGAAGGGCTGAGTCAGAATGTTTCCAGTGCATGGAAGGCCAAGGATCAGAGACCTTTTTTCGTGACATGGAAACCCGACCTCATTTTGTATTTTTTGGCACAAATCCCGATATACGGGAGTTGTAATGGAGCAGCAAGCATATACACATATTGCATAGTAGTTATGGAGTGTATATGTGAAAAAATGTATATTTTTTAGCTCTGGATTCATCAAAAAGGGATGAAACTTCTGCACAGGGAAATGGAAAAAGGCCCTCTGTGCAAGATAGAAATGGTGAGGCAAATCTTGCTATAATATATGCCCCCTGATGTGTGAGATCATAGGAGTATCTACGATGGCCGAAATACATTATTAATAACCCAGAAGTGGAGTGGTAGAGAACCAGCTGTATGAACTCAATTGCTCATTACATTATGTACTGACTTTGCATACATGGTTGTCAAGAATACAATGTAGATACATGTGGAAAACATACCAAACAAGTGTTCATGGCCATGAATAGGCAAATACAAATGCATTTATATGCCAAAAGTTGTCATAGTCACAAACAATTCCCAGTGAAACCAATCTCAAAAATCAATCTGAAGATATATGTATACCATGGAGTACAATCTGATCTCCCATGATCACTGAAGTCAAATAGGTACTGGTCCAATGATATGGAAGCAACAACTTAGGAAAGTTGTGGCCACATAGTGATGTCTTCAAGTCTTCTACACTATCCGCCAATGGTGCAAGTCTACATCATGTGAATAAATGAGTTGAGGTCAAACACGATGAGACATCATTTGATTACCAGTGATTGAAGTATATCATTAACAAACACGAGAAAACCTACCAATAATGAAAGTAGGTATCAAGGCACCGAGTAAATCTCTAGAAATGTGAATAAAGAAGTTGGTGTTGAACACTTGAGAGATCCATTGATCAAGAGACATTGATGTATTCCCATCTGTCAATGGTGAGAGAGCCTGCCACTAATGGCTGCAAGCCTCAAGGTACTCATAAAACTCTAGGTCCCATATCCATAATAAATGAGCTAAAATCGATGGAAGGGGACCCGCTGAAAGGAGAGCATTGAGGCATCTCTCATCAGTCAACACGATGAACAAACTAGGACCTTCATGATTTGGTGGATATCGGACGAAGAACATGTTCATGAACCAACGACCCTGTGTGTCTTTCGCGTGTACCAAATGAAAGTGGTACATGAAAGGACTCTTTGAATAGCAACCAATGATGAAAAACTGCTAACAGAGGTGAGGAAACCAAAAATAAGGCTAATGGAATCCAAGACACTGCATGAATCCCAAAGTGTGAATAGATGTCTTGCCATCGAACATAAGGGAAACCACCCAGTCAATGACCAATGATGAAATGTCGATTGTTGGGTTCAAGGTTACCTACCAATGATGGAAGTAGGGCCAGGGTGCATGATAAGACCAAAGTATCAAGTGATTCTGAGACAAACTGAGGGTATGGATGAAATGCAAATTTAAGATTTATGAGGATTGGTTGACACAGGTTGATAGACTTCCTTTGAACAAGAGCATGAGACATATGGTGAACTCCCGCAGCATGGACTCAATGATGTGACAATTGGATGCAGGAGGCATCAATAACGTTCTCTATAGGGACTGGAAGAGTAACCAGTCGATAGAGAAAACTTTGTAGCAGGTTCAACTTCTTAAGGCCATGTTAAACCCAAAATTATGGACTCAATAAGTTTGTGCTCTATTCAAAGGAGACGTGACTACTACCAATTACAATATAGTATTCCCTTCTCGCCTATTTGTTTTGTGTTTTTTCATAACAAATGAATGCTATGGTACAGAGGAGGGAACGAGTGTCGCAAGTAAGAAAAACTGGTTCCAAGAGTGGAACGTACCTATTCTCAATGCAAGGAAATGCATGCGGGAGATGGACACTCGGGGTGATGTTCCCTCCAGGGTATAGGGTGTCAAATTGCGAAGGATAAAAACAAGGCTCTGCTTGGTTGAGGATGCAAACTGCTTAGGCAATGGTTTATAATGCAAAGTGAGAACCGGCTAATGACTCAATACAGCAAGCGAGGGCATGAGATGCAATCACAACTTAATGCCATAAAAATTTCCTTTTTTATATCCTTTAGTCTACTTGGTGTGAAAAGGGGTAAACTTGTGCCAAATAGACGTCTTTTCAAATCCAATTTACGAGTGTGAAAAGAAAATTTCACTCAGCAATCTTTTCTATTTTTGATAGCGAGTCGAAAAAGATCTTAACTAGGACTCATGATCTTTCAAATCCAATTTTAACGAGTGTGAAAGGGACAAATCACTAGGTGATCTTTTCAGTTTTTGAACGAGTCGAAAAAGAGATTAAATGAGACTCGTTATGGGAGTCTAATCAACATGTAAAGGGGGAGGCCAAGGCTCTTGTCTTGGCCTTTTGTCGAAAGTCAATATCCTGTGGATAGCTGACAAGAGCTTGGGAAAACCCAAGGCTTTCCAAGTCAAGGAGGAGAAGGTGCTAACAGAGGATACAGACTCCATGATGGTTAGAATAATGTCTCTTAATGAAAATGACATAGTTGGGGGAATGGGAGTCCCATCAGGTCATCCCAATCAAAAGGAACCTCATCAGGACTTGGAGGGAGAGAATTCGGGGGAAGAATAAATCTCTCTCGTTTAGAAGGGGAAGGGTGTGAAATGTTGATGACATGGCTGAAAGGTGTGTCATTCTCTTTAGGGTGAGTAGGGCTGACCAGAGATTGTACTGGTGTGGCCACTTCTTCAACTATAGGCTGAAGACGAAGCATAGTAATGAGGGCAAGAGAATCTTCACCCTTAAATAAGGGGGTGAGGTTGGGAGAAGATTGCATCGGTGGAACCACCGAGACGATCAAGGGAGAAGTGGTGTGAAGAGAAACCACGGATGCCTCAGAATTTGAAGGGCTCTTGGATGAGCCCCACTCTTATGGTATCTCGACGGTAATTAGACACAAATGAGTAAGGTGACTTCCTTCACAAGTCTTGCAAAATAATTTAGGCTTACGTCTAAGGTGTCTGGGCTTCTTGATGTAACTAGCAGGGGAAAGAGAGTCATCTCCTAGATGATGAATAGAAGCGGGAGATGCGACATGGCTATGATTCGGGGGAAAAAGGACGGTGCCCCCAACATAATTGGTAGAGGTTGGGTGCAAGTTGTCGACATAGTTTGTAGAAGAATTTGATCCATCTCTGACATAACTGACAGAGGTTGGAGATGGAGCACTAGTATGACTGATAGTGACTGGGCTGGCAATTGATGGTGGCATTAGATTCCATGGTTCAGGGAAAGATTGATTCTGAAAAATTGCAAGCTAGGTAGGATATTGGTATACCTATTGCC
>JASDQU010010447.1:41299-53684 GCA_032191745.1 Picea mariana | reverse complement strand
CATGGGTGGGGGGTAATAAGTGGGATAGGAACCCATCTAAGTACTGGCTCCTGAAAGAGCATAGATAGTATTGGATCCATAGGGGGGAAGGTTCCAACCTCCAGTGGGGACACGACTCATATCAAATGAAGAAGTAGGCATCAAAGCCATGGTGATTTCGGGTCCAATGCTAAGATTTATATATGTGGGCCAGGGAGAGGGTTGCACGGGGGAATTCATATCAAAATAAAAATGGCTAGAGACCTGAGGTGCAGACTGAGCATTGTAGTTATGCATACCATTGTAAAAAATGGAAGGGTCTTTCCCCATGAAATTAGCAGGTATCATGGGGTGGGTAGCAGTGAATGAGGGAGAAAAAGAAACTCTAGTGTCCATAATGATGAAACCCAAAATAGATGCCTAAGGTTGAATAGTAGTCAAAGAGCATGCCAAAAAATTCAAACGACCAATATGCATGCAAACGGGATAAAGTGGCTGAGTGCCATCCCTCGCTAAAGTAAGCATGTCTCATCCAAGAGGGACCTGAGACTCCCCACTAAAATTTGGAGGTAACAAAATTAGTTATAACGACCCTCGTGGGCTTAAAAACCAGTTGGTCAGATCCCCTCAGAAAGGTAATCCTCCATAAACATTGTTTGTTGTCTGACCCTTATCTGACTCAGGGTACAAGCAGAATAACCCCTGCAAGTAACCTATGAGATACCTAAGTCAAGAAACTAATAAACCACTATATAATCGATGCACAAGTGAGCAGTCATAAGTTTGGATCACCATATGGGTAGGGTAGAAAAGATCGAAACCTTGAAAGCACGCCTCTCACAGAGGTATGGGCACTAGCAAGATCCCCAAATATGAATAAATCCACAGAAATATCTTTGGCGCTAGGTGAGTATCCAGGGGTTATCCGTTCAGCTAACTTCGTGCTACCTCGTGATTAACTCCGGTGTGAGCAAAGCCTCCTAATCTTACCGATTATACAATGGACTTATCAACTCCCTATCTTAGACACATATGTTGATTTAATTGCCTTGGAGAAGTTTACTCACAAAATCTTATTCCAAGGCACTAAATTCTAAGCTAGTTTGTGCACCCTAAAAATAAAATCGTGACTAATCAATTTTAGTTTAAAGCACAAATTTTATTGGTCGTGATTACTCAAAAAGGTATGGAAGTGAAACTCATGGTGTTATGACTCAGCTAGAAAATAAATATGGATATAATGAAAATTCTATCTTTAACTTTTCAATAAATGATATGTTAATAAAAACAGTGCAGACTTCAATTTCAAATCAGATGTAAAATACAATCTTTCGCTAAAATGTGCTAAGAAATGATAAAAATTCAAACACAAAAATGCCAACCAATGCAAAATGCCTATTTTTTGTATTTTCAATATTCTAAAAAGAAAATGTATGGACTGATAAGCAACTTGACAGTTGAATTCTACTGTGTATAAAAGTAGTAACTCAAGTAGAATACCAGGCAGCCAAGAAAACAACCTAGAAGCCAAGGACAAATTAAAAATAGAAAAAAAAGAGAAAGACTACGCCCAAAAATTCAACTCCAAATAGGCTTCTTTTCATCCCAGATAATCTCAACAAACAATGCAGAGACCTAAGAAGGCTCAACCATATTTAAATCCTACCCAACAGTCACTCAACCAATCAAACAAGTAAGGGGAAGTGGTATACGTGACTGTTCAGAAGAACATAACATATATACACTTCTTGCAATGAGACAACAAGCATGTATACACAACTGTCAAGGGAAAAAGGGCATATATTCTTTAAAACAAGGTCAGGTAAGGGTAAAAAGGCTGAAAACTCAGACTCAGAGTGAACAGGATCTGTCAAGCAGTGATATGACAAGAAATACAAAGGAAAAAGAGAAATGTAAGAAGAAAAAGTGCTTAAACCCTTAGAAGGAAGATCTCTCCCCAGTGGAGTCGTCGTTTCTATTACAAGGGAAAAACACTCTATGGCCAAGGGTAAACCACAAAAGACAGGTATGACTGCATAAATCAACTCAATTCCAACATATGCTATATAGACTAATGTGCAATACAAGAAAGAGGCCTACCTCAATCCAACATTTGATGATATTCCACCATTGAACACATTGACCCAAAACTTTATACCTGCGAGAAGTTCTCAACAAACAAGCAAGGAAAGTATATAGTGATGATATAAAATGGATTTAGCACATCAGATAGAATAATCTATTAATAAACATTACAAACATGCCCATGGATAATAATCATATATTTGCAAGATACCAATAGGACGGGAAAGGAGTATTTCTATTAATAATTGATCAGCAGAAGTGTTAACATTACATACTTCTGTGTCGGCACAGTTCAAAACCAAGAAACCAATTTCCTTCCAACTGGGTCCCCACCACTTCAATCCTCCACCAAAGGCAATCTCATGAGAAAGAGGCAAAAGAGGTCCTCTTAATAATAAGGGAAGAGCTTGGGGGCCAAACACTGTGTTTAGACTTGAGGGACAAAGGGATGTAGACTCAATATGAAGTAATTTCTCCAAAGTAACTTTTCTCTCAAAGTTGAATGCTTTCTCCTCCTTTTCCATAGTTCAAAATTGTGATCTTATAGACTCCAAAATGCAACTGAAGGGCCGAGTCAGAACGTTTCCAGTACATGGAAGGCCAAGGATCAGAGATATTTTATCGTGACATGGAAACCCGACCTCATTTTGTATTTTTGGCACAAATCCTGATATATGCGAGATGTAATGGAGCAACAAGCATATATGCATCTTGCATAGCAGTTAGGGAGCGTATATGTGGAAAAACGTATATTTTTTAGCTCTAGATTCATCAAAAAGGAATGAAAAGTCTACATAGGGAAATGGAAAAAGGCCTTATGTGCAAGATAGCAATGGTGAGGCAAATCTTGCTATAACACCGACACTCTGAACTTTCGCAGGAGAGTGAAAGGGAGGGTTTTGGGTGCCATTAAAACCTGCAACAAGAAGTTGAAAGGTCATGTGTTTAGTCACAGAAGGAAACCATTAAGGTTTCAAAGAGTCACTCGACTCTAGAATCAGAGATCCAAGACTAGGAGGTCACAAGCCCTATGAGAGAGTAGGGGGGGCTGCATCAACATGTCATAGCGTTGTTACTTTCCCTTGTTATTGGATATAACTAGAATGATATCCTTTTTGTTAGGAAAGGAAGTCTAGGAACACATAAAAAACTTGTCATATTTAAAGTAAACTTTGATACCATAGGCAGAGCCACTGCTGCCAATAGGTGTCCATATCCTCGACAGGGTTACCTTTTAACCCATATATAAGCCTGTATTCTTAATAGTTTGAATCGTATTTTCCCCAAAATACCACTATCTGGGTTTGGTATCCATATAACAATAATTCCACTCACTAGATTGTAACCTAAGTTAATAAGTCGGCTCGTGATGAGACCTATTTTCCTTTGACGATAAAAATGCCAAAGGCCATTGCCCTAGTGTGGTATCCATTGTGGGAATGTCACTTATGTTATTATATGATGATTGTGGAAGGTTGGCTCATTATCAGACCCGCTATCCTTTGTGGGAGAAGTTTATTACTTTACTTTAATTTTGTTTCCATCATTTTTCTTTCTTTCTTTTTTTTTCTTTTTTTAGGCTCTATTAAGGGACACTCATCTACTCCTTAAGAGTGAGTGATGGCATAAGAAGTGTAAGAATTCCATATGTATATATAGGGGAAAGAAATGAATTATGGTGGTTAAGGATTATGAACAATATTTAAGATAATTTAGAGAAATTAATCCAAAAAAAATTCGATAAGGCATGCTAGGTAGTCCACAAAAAAATGACAAATCATTACTACGATAATTAGAAGTGATGCTGGTGAAAATTGATTAGTGAAGGTCATACCCAAAGAAGTGGCTAACGTAATAATAGCATGCTTGTTTATGAGAAAAGAATCGTGGCTTTGAGAAAAAGGAGCAACAATAAGGAAAAACTGTAGAAGGAACAACAATTGTTCCTTTCGAATGAACAACGCTATCCGAAAAAGGAACGACAATCACAACAAAGGGAAAAACAGTTGTAACAAAGAGAACGACAACTGTTACTTTCAAATGGACGACACTACCCGCGAAGGGAACATCAATCGTACGAAGGGGATGACAGTTGTTCTATTCAAATGAACGACAACTTTACGGAAAGGGAACAAAAATCACATGAAGGGAACAACAATCATACGAAGGGAATGACAGTTTTTCCATTTGAAATGAACGACAACGATGCTGTTCAAATTTTTAACCATCTAATTAAGTGATTGGAAACCTTCCACATGCATTTTTGTTTTAGTGAATCTAGGATTGATTAGTCATCAACTAAATTCATTCAATTTTTATGGGTAGGTTTATTCAATAATCAAATTATTGGATGGTTTTTTAGTGTCATGCATTCATTATAGTCAGCCAAATTTTGTTGTGGAACTTGACATATTCATCTTTTGTGAAAACAAGGTTTATATTTGATGGGTTTTACAAAGTGAGACAGGAGCAAGGAACAAAAAAGAGTGCTAACTATATGCATTACAATCATCTTTTCTAGTTATTATTCTCTCAAGTGACTTCCCTAGAAAGTAAAAACTAAAAACTCAATCAATTCTGTAAGAAAACTATATACAATATGTATAGTGTTGGTAAAAATCATAATTTTATGAAGTTGAAGTTGTTGGGTTACCTTCCCAGCCAACTAAAATCTGAATATGAGGATTTGCAAAAAGATTCTTTTGAAAGTGGCTGATGGTAGAGTCGTAATTGATGTCAATTTACCAAAAAGGGAGATCCAAACTCATCAATGGTAACTAAAGTGATAGTGTCGTTATCATGAAACTCATTGATTTCATATGGTCCCAACCATCTTATCTATAATTTTCTAGGAAACTCCTGAAATATGGAATCATAGAGAAGCGCCCAATCGCCTTTCTAAAAGGATTTCTTCTTGATATGCTTATCATGCCAAATATCTCTCTGTTGTTTAATAACAGTTATGCATTTTAGGGAGAACAGGCATGATTCATCTAACTCATTGAGTTGTTGTAAGAATTGTGTATGTGCCTCTGTAAGATCCAGCCCAATTTCTCAGGCTATCCTTAGAGTCTTGATCTCAAATTCAATTGGAAAGGTGGGTTCTTTTCCATAAAATGGATGATAAGGAGAGTAGCCAATAGTGTTACACCATGTCGTGTGATAAGCCCATAAGGAATTTGGAAGATTGGCTACCCAATTCTGACGGTTTGTTGAGACTGTTTTTTTCAAAATCACCTCCAAGACTTTATTGGTACTTTCTACTTGTTCGTTTTCTTGTGGGTGGTAGGGGGAAGTAACTCTTTGTTTAATATCATAATTGTTTAGGGTGGCCATTATTTTATGGGTTGTAAATTGCGACCCTTTGTCAGTGATCACTTCCCTGGGTAATCCATAGCATGCAAATAATTCGAAGAGAAACTTAATGACTTCTTCCTTCGTTGCGTTTGAAAAGGCTATTGACTCCACCCATTTGGTTGTATAGTATGTTGCAACTAGGATATAAGCCTTTTGATTTGATTTTGGGTTGAAGGGGCCAAGAAAGTCCAGTGCCCATGTCTCAAAAGGTTCTGCGACTACCAGGGATGATTTTAAGGATGGAAATTTATTTTAAAATGTAGAAACCTTGGTGAATCTTACTAATCCTTCATATGCCAACTATAAAATGTTTGGCGATATTTTTATAAAAATATTCAAATTTCTAAGGATTTTATATAGTTTGTATAAATTTTGGCGATTTTTAAGGTAAAATAATTTTATTGTATAGAATTTGGGCGAATGATTTTTAGAATAGCAAATATTTTTTTGGGAAAAACCTTGGAAAATTAGCCCATGAGAGAAATTTAGCCCCTAAAAACATCCATGACAACTTGTGCTTGTAGGGGAATTTCATCAGCTTGGTCGGGTTGACCCATCCTTTGACAAATATCACATGCCTGGACATACTTATTCACATCTTTAAATATTGAGGGCCAATAGTAGACCATCTCTAAAATCTTATGCCTAGTTCTGCATGTTGCAAAATGTCCACCACAGGGCTCATCATGACATGCCTTTAAGACATCGTAAATTTCATCATCTCTTACACATATTCAGATCTGGAGGTCAACCCCTGTGTGGAAAATATATCCACCAATCCAGGTGAACCATGCACTGCATTGGATGATCAATTTCCTTTCTCTTGATGATAAGTGTGCTGGTAGTTTCCCAGCTGCTAGATAATTTACCACATCAGCATACCAAGGTGTATTAATAGTGACAGCGAACAGGTGTTCATCTAGAAATCGGTCTTCAACTATCAAAGAATCATCTGTTTTGGGTATGCAAGATAAGAAATCTACAACGATATTCTCTCTTTTGGGCCAACCCTTGATGGTGAAGTTGAATTCCTGCAATAGTAATAACCACTGAGTAAATCATGCATTAGTAATCAGTTTGTTAGCTAAATATTTAATAGCAGAATGATCAGCATACAAAATAAATGGATAGAATGTTATATAGTGGAGGAATTTATTAATATCATGTATAACGACTAAAAATTCTTTTTTTGTTACTATATAATTTAATTCAGCGGGAGTAAGATTTTTGCTAATAAAATAAATAGAATAAGGTTTCTTGTCTTCTTCCTGTCCAAGGACAATGCCTATGGTGATATTTGACGCATCTGTAGAAATAAGAAATGGCAATTTTTAGTTTGGTCCTCTCAGCACCGGTGTTGTTGAAGCCAACCTTTTGAGTTCTACAAAACAACATTACACTTATCAGACCAGTGAAATTCCACATTACTAGTTAAAGCATGTAAAGGTGCAGTTATTCTTGAAAATTTTCTATGAATCTACGGTAGTATCCTGCAGTGCCAAGGAAACTACGTACCTCAGTTTGTGTACGAGGTGTAGGCAGATTAAGGATTACCTCTATTTTTGTTGGATCTACCTTAATTCCATCTATAGAAACATAATGACCTAGTACCACACCTTCGTTCATCATCATATGACATTTCTCATGACTCAAACATAGCCTGGTAGCAATGCATCGTTTCAGTACCTTCTCCAGATTCTATAGATCTTGATCAAAATCAATGCCATAAGGGGTCAAATCATCCATGTAAACTTCAATTCCTTCATTAATTAGATCAGAAAATATGCTCATAATGGCTCTCTGGAATGTGGCTAGAGCATTACATAATCCAAATGGAAATGCTCTATATGCAAAGGTACCCCAGGTACATGTAAACGTAGTTTTATCTTGGTCTTCTGGAGCAATCTGGATATGATTATAACCACTAAAACCATCTACGAAGGAAAAGAATTGCTTCGCTGCTAAAGTGTCAAGGACATGATCAATAAAAGGTAAGGGAAAGTGGTCCTTTTGGGTAGATTTATTGAGTTCTCTGTAGTCTACACAGATCCCCCATTTCCCATTCTTCTTGGGGACAATTACTAGTGGAGAGACCCACTGACTATCTGAAATAGCATATATGAAATCTACATCTAGAAGTTTTTGTAATTTTTCTTTAACAACATCTTTGAGATGAGGGTTCAATCTTCGTTGGGGTTGTCGAATGGGTCAGACATATTTATCAATATATATATGATGTGTATAGAGTTGGGGATTGTTTCCCTTCATGTCAAAATACTCCTAAGAAAAAGCCTATTGATATTTAGAAAGGATCTGAATCAATTTTTGTTGTTGTTTCTCATTCAAATTAGCATTAATATTCATAAACCTCCCTAGTGCAATTTCAACTAATATGTTGTTATGGACAAAAGTAGTGGGGATTTGTTTCTCTATTAATTGTTCCAAAGGATATCCCTATGCTTCATTATCTAAAATAGCTTTTATCATTTGACATGTTGGGTTGCTTATAATTGTTGGGTTGTTAATGAAGCTATTGATCGCATCATCTTCTAGTTGGCTCTTGAGTCTGAGAGATTCTTGGGTCTGAGAGTCATGTTTCCCGTGCGACACCCTATATATGCATCTGTTGTTTTGATCCATGGTATTCCTAGTATCAATGGGTTTCCATCGAGTCCACTTCTTGGGTTGATAATGAAGAAATCAGTTGGGTATTTCCAAGAATCGACCAAAATTTGTATATCTTGTAATGTGCTAACTATTTTAACCATTGATCTATCAGCCAATTGTAACATAATTGAAGTAGGTTCGAAGGAGGTGATACCTAAGGCATTATAGGTTTCGATGCTATGTATTGTTACCACATGATTCCCTAGGTCTGTATACTTTACCAACTCATTCTTTCCTAGAGTAAGATCAGACAAGGCTCCTACCACGCGAACAATTGATGGATTTTTAGCTTTCATGGCATGCTTCTTCCCACATAATTCCTTAATTGCCTTCGCATAAATTGGGATGTCTTGTAGATCCTGTAGGAGTGGAATATTAACATAGAGATTATTTAGTTCCCCTACAATATTGAAGTTAGGATATACAACTAGTTTTGCTATTATTAGCCTCTCGGGAAACGAGGGAGGAGGAATTACGTCCTCATCAAGATTTTTTTGCTCGATTGTTTCCCCCCCTACTCTACTTCTTATTTTATGACCCCAGTCGAGGGTGTTATTGTTGTTTTTATATTATTTTCATTCTTCTACTCTTGGTTAATGTTACTTTCTTCAGAATAAATTGTGTGCCCTGACCTCAACCGAAGTTCATTCCACCCTACATAGTTGATTTCCTCGTTCAAATTATCAATAATTTGCACAAGCTGGGCTGGTCTATTATTAGGATTTGGGTTGGGTTGAGATAGTAATTGAGGGTGCATTTGAGGTAGAGAGTTCTGTATTAATTGAAGTGGAGCTTGTAAAGTGAATTGAGCTTGAGGATTCATCCCCATGGGTTGATTGGTCATCCCCATGGGTCGCTGCCAGTTTTGATTCCAATTGGGGCCTTGGGAAGTTGTGTTAGTCCACTTTGAAGGATAGGGGTTATTAATTGAATTCTGCCAAGATGGGGTAGGGTATTGCGAGTTAGGCCAGGTGGGATTTGCAGCTGGTTGATTTGGCCAGGTGGGATTTGCAGCTGATTTATTTTCTAGGGTGCAGTAGGATATGGATGGGACTTCTAGGCGGGGTTAGAAAATGGTTGGCCCTGCCATGTGTTTCCAGAATTATGTTGCTGACCATACTGCCAAGAAAAGAAAGAGGAAGGATCTTGTAGCATACTTGGGGGACAAGCCTGCCATTGGTGATGTTGAGCCATCAAATATATCGGTTCTTTTTCCTCTTCTGCCTCTTTAAATACAACTTTTAGTCCCGGGAGCGATGTACATTGTTCTTTCGCATGGTCTTTGGCATAGATGGCGCAAAATCGAACCACATCCAAAGGAAATTCCCTTGGACCATGTTTCTTTATGCATCGGTGGAAAAATATGGCCAAGGACTGTTCTACTTATGCTTGTTTCTGTTTATCCTACAAAACATCCAATTGTGTAGTCAAAGTGCTCAAAATGTCAGTTTTGAAATTTTCTAAAAGATTACCAACTTCTGCTCGGGTGACACCCCCGCCAGTAATGTAGATATTTTTGGTGAGGGGAGCTCGCATTCCTGATATGGCTCGTGTAATTCCACGTGAACACCTGATGCACAATTAGATAATGTTATCATAAGTTTCTTGATAAATATCACCTTTCCCCATTAAATTCAATGTTTTAAACCATTCATCCTTCATGCCTTTTATCATAGTGGATTTAAGTACCTTACCTAGTAGTGTACTGTACAATGATCTTTTCAAGTTATACTGAAACATTTCAACATATTCTTCTAGTGTCTCATTTTCTTTTGCAGTCATTTGAAAGATTTCATCTTTTACATCCCTGGTTCTACAATAATTTTGATATTTTGTTAGGAAGGCGTGCTTCATTTCATCCCATGAATTTATAGTTCCTCCTCCTAATCCCATAAACCATCACAAATCTACTCCTTTCAAGGTGGAAGGAAATAGCTTCAGTTTTTGTGGTTCAGAGGTGTAGTCATAACCTCTACATAGGACATCAAATTTGAACAAGAATGCATCAGGGTCCTCTGAGATCAATCCATGAAAAGTTGGCAGATTTTGCTGGGGGATGGATTTCATTGGGGCATTGGAAACTAGCACAACTATAGGATATTCCAAAGTGGAAGTCTGGGGTCGCGATGGATTTTGCTGTGCCATTTGGTCGAAAATATGCCAATAATCTTCACGGATTTCTTGGCCCGAGTGTTCTATTCGAGGTGTTTGATTATTTGGTCCTTTAGGGGATTTAATTGCACTACCTCTATCTGGGATTTCAAGTGTACCTTCTCCTATCAAAATCATAGGAGATACAGGATCAAGCGGTGGTGATGGATTTGATTTAGCAACCCCACTGGTCTCCCCTTCTCCTTCTTCCATATTACAATAATTTCTCTTGTCTAAAGGGTTGAGAGGTGGAGTATCTGTATTTTGAAAACTTTGTTTGGTCCCTTCAGTTCTGCTATGAACCTCGGCATGAGATGAAGTTGGTGAATTTGTTGCTTGAGGGATTCGGGTGGAACCTTTTCGGGGTCCAACCAAGGCTTGAGATTCATCTTTTCGGATAATTTTGTCTATGAAAGTGATTCTTCCATGGGGCATCGGGCCCTGGAATTTTGTAGTTTTTGGTGGGGGTTTTGGTTTTTCAGGTTATTTATTCTCAGTCATACACACTCACACAAAATTATAAGTACCTATATGACCTCTATGCATCAGCTGAAGGTAGGCATTGGCACAAGCATTTTACTTGTTTCCTACATAGATTCTTACCTTCTGTTTTCAATACCTCATCCTCCAGACACGCAACCTATGCTATCTTTGACATTATCCCTAACAAAGACGCCAAAATGTTGGGCTCTAAAGATGTCTTAAAAAAAACCTTAGTTTAACATTAATTCATCAGCCGAGGGTTCATCTTTTCTTTCAAGAATATCAGCAAAGTCTATTCAGATAGTTGTAGAGATTAAAATTGTGTAGTCAAAGAAAATTTGATTTTATCAATAATCAAGTTCCTCATGCATTCATTAAAAATTTGAAATTAAGATATTACTCAACAGAATTATAATCTAATCAATAAAATGTTGTGAATTGAAGGCACTGACTAATTTACTGAATCCATCTGGCTAAGAAACAAGAATTTAATCTATGGAAATACTCAATAAACCGATCTATCAATGATTTCCTAACTTGTTGGAAAAGAACAACTTAAGTACTATAAAATTGAGAAGGAACAACAAATGAAAAATTAAGCGAAAGGAACAACAACTGTAAATTTAATAAAAGGACAGGGCATGTGAAAATGAGAGGAACTCTCAAGCA
The DNA here is from genome assembly GCA_032191745.1 of Picea mariana. NCBI lineage: Eukaryota > Viridiplantae > Streptophyta > Pinopsida > Pinales > Pinaceae > Picea > Picea mariana. The sequence goes on along the minus strand of JASDQU010010447.1, from coordinate 42,293 downwards.
ATAAATTAAAACAATGGGAAATGGAATATCAATCGATAACATTCAATTGAAACATCTATCCTATGTAATTAAACAGTATAACCAATTTATAAAAACATCAACGCACTCACACATTTATATTAACTATTGCAAAGAGATTTAAATCACAGAACTGAAATCAAATTGATACGATTACAGATTGAGATAGTAACTCCTTCCGACTAGGCCCACGGTCTTCAAAAGTACTGCTTTTACTATTTATAAAGAGTACAAAATAGAGAATCAATATTCCTCAAAACTTATTTGCGCCTGATTTCTTCGACCTCCAATAGTCTACGCATATTCACAATCTTCTTAGCTATCTTGATCTTAACAATATTTGTCCATTCCTGCAATAAAATCAAACAATTCAAACCGAAATTCAGAAATTACCTAATATCACTCAACAATATTTCTAGAAGACCTTTTAATCATTTTCTATCCTAATTATTTCCAATTAACAGAAAATTCAATCAAGATTATATCATAAACCATGGTGATAAGGATGATATTTGTACCTTTTTCTCAACTCAACAATGACCTATTATGACCATGGACATGTAGAGGTATGACACTACCACCTATCTGGTCACCAAACTAGGGTAGTGGATTGTTGGGGCTCAGAAATGTCCTATTTTCATCCACCTTTCCCTTCACTATTCCTAACATTTCATCACCCTATTAAACCTTCACCATACCATTTTCATAAATACATTTGGGTTTCACATTATTATTTTCCACTTTATTCATTTTAGTATTAAAAGTGAATTTATGATTAAATATTAGAAAATATACATGATGTCATATATATCTCAATTATGTGTGAGCTTTATAATGTATAGGAATATGTGGATGATTAATTCAAAGAGACTTCTCGAATATCTCTTCCATCATTCCAAAGGAGATAATTATTCAAGCCTCTTTTCAAGGAGAAGATCATGGAGATTTGGTTAGAATATCTTATCTAAGATATATG
>JASDQU010010447.1:1959-13624 GCA_032191745.1 Picea mariana | reverse complement strand
CAGCGGAAAACATGATAACAGATCCAGTACAGTTATGATAAAATGTGGTAAAATATGATTTAATACTTATCTTGTAACAGTGGAGAAATCCACCAACCAAATGCAGGCCTCCCATGAACCTCCCAGCTGTAGACCGCATTGCTCATCAACTCAACAGTGGGTCACCCCCAAGCTGGGAGTGAGCTCCACCCCAGGGCAAGGAATCCAGACTCGGGCTAAGGTCACAGGAAATTCAGTCACACACCACCACTAGGAAGAATGCTCCCAGGAATCTCCCATGCTCACTGCCCACAGAACCTCATTCCCCACATGCATGTTCCACCCCAAGAGAGTGCACCTTCTCTGTCACCTGGACAGTCCTTCGGCTGCCAGTCTCCCTTACCTTGGGTTATAGGAACAGACCGGACCGGAAGTCTCTGGGCTCTGTGGTAGCTACAGGGTTCCTTCCAGGGGCTCTCTCCTTCCTCTACGCACTCTCTCACCTGGAGGGAGTCGCTCACGGGCCAACAAGCCTCACACAGTCCAACGTGTCACAACAAACACAGGGAAAACGGACACAGGCTTCCCAAGAACCAGTTCAGAAGTCACAAGATGTTCTCACGGTCATAATTTCAGAACAGGGGCTCCACGCACAAGCTCACTCAGCTTTTCCTGGGAAAACAGAGGCTCTTCCCTGAAATTAACATGGACATTTCGTTCAGGGAATGCACACACTAGTTTTCTCTCACAAACAGACTCCACGGCTATAAACAGGGGTGTACACGGATTCTTCCATGCAAAACCAGGCTTCCTCTCTGTATCAAACATACACGGGGTCTCTTACCGACTGGCTCACACGGCTCCTCCTCAGGGCAGTCGGGTCGAATGGAATGAGAGAGAGCCCCCCCCCCNCATGACTTTTTGGAAATAATATTAAAATATTATTCCAGGCCTAAGCCCCCTAGGCTTAGCCCCTAGGCTCAACACTTAGCCCTTTTCCCACCTTCCAGCCCCTAGTTCCCTTGCCCACTCTGTGGACGCTCAGTCCCCCTTCACTCATTCATCGTGGTTGGCGGTGTTTATATTTTATTAAATGTTCTGCATACATACAAGTACAACAACAGGCTCTTGGCCTTCACACACTTAGGCTTCCTGGCCTAACAAACACATAAGCCTTTCGGCTTATACAAAAATTAGCTCACCAGCCTATAGAACACATTTACAATTCATTGCATATATCATGATCTATATCGGGACTCGGCCTTGGGGACATTACAGCAAATGCCTGATCCAACCATGGAAAGAGAGATGTGTGACCTACGCGCCAGACTCGAGGACATGGAGACAGCACAGAGGCGCACAGCCAATGTTGGAGATGTCAGTGAATCTAAAAGTGAAGATGCAGCTGGACATGAAGGAGAAGAATTTGCAACAGAGGATGCAACAACTGAACGCATGATTAGGGATATTGCAAGAATGGGTGCTAGAGAAAAAATGGATATTCCAGTATATGAAGGAAACCTGGATGTTGAAGAGCTTCTAGACTGGATTAGAGCTCTGGACAAAAATTTTCACTATGAAGATGTCGAGGAAGACAAAAAGGTCAAACATGTTGTCACAAGACTTAAAGGACATGCAGCATTGTGGTGGGATGAACTACAAGCCGATAGACGCTGCAAAGGCAAACAGAAGATCAAGAGTTGGGACAAGATGATCGCAAAGATGAAGGCAAAATTCATTCCCATGGATTACCAGATTACTCTGTTTTGAAGAATACAGAATTTGAGACAGAAGCTGATGTCAGTGAAGGAGTACACTGAAGAATTCTACAGGCTGAACATCAGAGCAGGTCATCGCGAAAGTGATGATGAAAAAGTTGCCAGGTACATGAATGGTTTGATATATGACATTCAGGATGAGATGAGCATGATGACCATCCGAATGGTGGAAGATGCTTATCAGATGGCTCTGAAGGTTGAAGAGAAGCTGAGCCGAAAACAAGGTCAAAGAGGCCAAGGAAGAAGTCAAGCCAGAGGCAAAGCAGTTGCCCAAGATAGAAATCAGAAACCCAAGGAAGAGTGGAAGAAACCTCAGACTCAAACTAAGAGAGGTGGAAGCTCACAGAGAGGGCAGCATACCGAACAGAGAGGTCAGTATGCTGATGGAAACATTTTTCTTCGTACCATAGGTAGAGGAAGAGGAAGAGGTGGAGTGGTGAAATGCTTCACATGTGGAAAGGTTGGACACAAGTCTTATGAGTGTCCAAACAAAAAGAAAGAAGGTGGTGAAACTCACATCGCCGAAGCACAGAGGCGGAATGTTGAGGCAGAGGATGCTGAAGGTGGAAGATCGTTGATGATGCGAAAAGTTCTCTTAACACCAGAGAAGGAGGTGGAGAGTTTGGTGCAAAGAAACAGACTTTTTCAGACAGCTTGCAAGACCAAGGACAAGGTATGCAAGGTCATTGTGGACAGTGGTAGCACAAACAATCTTGTTTCTACGGAGATGGTAGAAAAGCTGGAGTTGGAGACTATTGAACATCCAAGTCCATACAGAGTTTCATGGATACAAAAAGGACATTAGGTAAGTGTCACTAAACAATGTTTAGTTGAGTTTAAAATAGGAGGGTATAAAGATGAAATACTCTGTGATGTTATTCCCATGGATGTTTTTCATCTATTGTTGGGTAGACTGTGGCAATATGACAGGAATGTGATTCATGATGGGAGGAAGAAAACATACACCCTAGAGAAGAATGGGAGAACTCACATGTTTCTTTCAATCAAAGATAAGGAAGTAAAACCTGAAGTAAGCAATGTTGTACTTCTCATGAGTGGGAAGGAAATTCTTACAGAGGTCAAGAAGAAGGAGGAACCACAATTCATTGTGGTCAGGAAGCCTAAAATTTTTTTAACCAGTACAAGGGTACATGATTTACCAGAAGAGGTTCAGAAACTGTTGGAAGATTTTGTTGACATAGTAGTGGACGAACTACCTCATTCATTGCCACCGATCAGAAGTGTAAGTCATCACATTGATCTCATACCTAGAGCTATTTTACCAAATAAAGCAACATACAGATTGACGCCGCAGGAGAATGAAGAGGTCAAAAGACAGGTCCAGGATTTAATGGACAAAGGGTTGATTAGAGAAAGCTTGAGTCCATATGTGGTTCCGACAGTGGTTAGTCCAAAGAAAGATGGAGGCTGGAGGATGTGTACTGACTCGAGGAAAATCAACAAGATAACCTTCAGGTATAGATTTCCATTGCCAAGGATGGATGATTTGATGGATTGCTTGAGTGGAGCGAAATTTTTTTCAAAGATTTATTTGAAAAGTGGATATCATCAGATTCGTATGAGGGAAGGAGACGAATGGAAGACAACCTTCAAGACTAACAAAGGGTTGTATGAATGGCTTGTCATGTCGTTTGGCCTAACAAACGCGCCAAGCACTTTCATGAGGTTGATGAATGAAGTCTTGAAGGAGTTCATCGGAAAATTTGTCATAGTATACCTTGATGACATACTGATTTTCAGTAAAACAGAGGCAGAGCATCTGAAACACTTGGCTACAGTGATGAAGAGATTACAGCAAGAGAAGTTGTTGATAAACATGAAGAAATCCTCGTTCATGAAGACAGAGCTCATTTATTTGGGTTTTGTTATTTCTGCAGATAAATTGAGGATGGATCCAGATAAGGTGGAGGTAATTAAGAATTGGCCATCGTCGAAGAGTATATTTGAGGTGAGAAGTTTTCATGAATTGGCTAGTTTCTACAGGAAGTTCATCAAKAATTTCAGTGGAATTAGTGCACCGATGATGGACATAGTGAAGAAAAGACATAAATCTTTTCACTAGACAGAAGAGGCTRAGAAAAGMTTCAATTTGTTGAAAAGGAAAATCACGGAACAACCAATTTTGGTGTTTCCGGATTTTAAAAAGACATTTCAGGTAAAATGTGATGCAAGTGGATTTGCAATAGGGGCAGTCWTGAGCCAAGAAGACAGGYYGATARCATACTTCAGYGAGAAGCTRAATGAAGYGAAAGTGAAATACTCCACRTRTGACAAGGATTTCTATGCTATTATTCAGGCATTGAAGAAATGGAGACACTATTTGATTCCTAAGGAGTTTGTCTTATACAATGACAATCATGCTTTGCAATTTGTGAAATTTGTGACTCAACAGGAGAAGTTGAATCAAAGACATGTTAAATGGGTTGAATACATTCAGAACTTTACTTTTGTAATTAAGCATATTTTTGGAACTRCTAACAAAKTTGTTGATGCTTTGAGCAGGAAATGTTTGCTATTGCAGGAGTTCARAGTCAAAACACTGGGTTTTGATGATCTCAGGAACATGTACAGAGATGATCCAAATTTTAAAGAAGTGTATGAGGTGACTGAGAATCCAATTCTCAGGGACAAAAACCAATGGACCGAATACATGATCCAAGATGGATTGTTATTTAGGGGAAATCAGTTATGTATTCCAAAATGCTCCATGAGGGAGAATATGTTGAAGCAAAAACACAGTGGAGGATTGGCTGGGCATTTTGGTCATGACGAGACGTTCTCAAAGTTAAACGAGTCATATTTTTGGCCAGGAATGAGAGCAGACGTTAAAATATTCATGGACAGATGCAAAATTTGTCAACATTTAAAAGGAAAGAGACAGAATGCAGTCTTTTATCAACTGTTACCCATACCTGAGAGACCGTGGGATGCGGTAAGCATGGACTTCATATTGGGGTTGTCGAGAACACAAAGAGGGTTTGACTCGATCTTTGTGGTGGTGGATATATTTTCTAAAATGGAACACTTCATACCGTGTTAGAAAACCAGTGACACAACTCACATTGCGAACCTGTTTTTCAAAGAAGTTATTCGACTTCATGGCTTACCAAGGAGCATAGTCTCAGATCGAGACACCAAGTTCGTGGGACACTTCTGGAGAACCTTATGGAAAAATCTAGGAACGAACTTGTCATTCAGTTCAGCTTATCATCCTCATATGGATGGACAGACAGAAGTTGTGAACAGAAGTTTGGGACACTTGCTGAGGAGCTTGGTGACAGAACACCATAGTCAGTGGGACAATATTCTGCCACAGGCACAATTTGCTTATAATGATTCAATCAACAGAAGCACAGGGCAGAGTCCATTCCAAATTATTTATGGGACATAGCCAAGAGGAGTATCTGAACTAAGGGATTCTAAACGAGATGAGATAAGAAGTGCTAGTGCAAAAGATTTTGCCGAAGCAATGAAGGAACTTCACAGCCAGGTGAAGGAACGATTGAAAAACTCAAGCCAAGAGTATAAGCGTAGAGCAGATCAACACAGGAGACAACTTCAATTTGAGGTTGGTGACTTGATTCTGGCACATCTGAGAAAGGAAAGATTCCCGAAGGGGACATATAACAAACTGAAGATGAAGAAGATCGGACCATGTAAGGTCTTGAAGAAATTTGGGGCAAATGCTTATGAGATTGAATTACCCGATGGGATCGAAATTTCTCTAATATTCAATGTCTCATATTTGTACCCATACAAAGCTGAGGAAGCAGGAACAAGTGATGAACAACCAAAGGTTCAGTGGACTAAATAGATGCCAATTGTAGAGAAGCCACAGATGGAAAGCATACTGGACAAAAGAGTTAGCAAAAGGACCAGAAGAAGGGAATATTTTGAATACTTGGTCAAGTGGAAGGGACATCCAGGTGAAGATGCCATCTAGGAGAATGAAGTAGAGATTCAAAAGCATGGACAGACCATGCGAGAGCTCATGGACAGGAGCCCATGAAAATTTTCAAGCGAGGGAGTATGATGCAGAAGCATCGCCAACAACAAGCGAGCATGGGACAAACACCAACGCATTTTGGCACATGATGAATTGTTTGAAATGTTTTGAAGTTTGATACGCCAAACTTAAATGTAATAATTAATAAAGGGCATACTTGTATATTGTAATCAGACCTTAAGCGTCCCGCTCTCATCTGAAGGACTAAGAGGCATTTATGCTAGTAAATGTAAGTAGGTAGCTTTGAATTCTTAGATTAGACAGTTTTAGGAGCCGGAGGGAAAATGGATATAGACACCCTCACTTGTATCATTGTAACATTAGCAGCATTATCAATTGAAGAGAGCATAGGAGAGCACAAGCAGAGAGTTTTGTAAAGTAAAAAAAACCATGTACAGAAGTTCTGGATTAATACAAATATCTTTAGTTCAAACTCATGGTGTTCAATTGCTTTCTGTGTTTGTACATGTTGATTGATATATGTTTGTTACTCTCTGTTATGCATTTGCTTTGATGCGTGAATGTATGATTTCATATTTAATGTCTGAAATCTGAAGAGAGGGAGAGTAAGGAATGAGTTTCAATTGTTTCTCTGTCTGAGCAAGAGTTTTCTTGCAAGGAGTGCAGTGAAATTATCCACAAGGTGTGCGTTGACAGAAATCAGATTTCGTCTCTGAAAGCTCAGGAGGGATAACATTGTTCTCATTCTCGCAAAAGTGCAAGCTAAGCACAGGAGTTGTGCAAGGAGTGCGCAGGCCGAGTGAAGTCTCAGAGTTACAACCTGAAGGAGTTTTTTAAGGACTGTTGTCGCAGAGAGTGTGCAGAGTCGAAGAGGTTCAAATACTTGGAAGTATTTGAAGAATTGTCGCAAGGAGTGTGTGCAAGAGTCTTCTTGAAGACTCGAGTTATAGAGGAAGCTCAGAAGGGATAGAGTCTTTGAAGTTGTCGAAGAAAATCTCAGGAGGTTTAGTACCTTGGAGCATTCAAAGGAGAGGCGTTGCAAAGTTACTTCCAGGCAGATAAGTTCCAGCGAAGGAATACCGTGTTCGCTTCGTAAGAGTCGTCAAGGAGGCATTAGACGGTCGGAATTCTCCATGGAGAATTTTTGAAGTCCCGAGAGCCGTCGGATCATGCAGAGGAGCAAGGGAGTTATGGTTTAAAACCTTTGCATCAAGATTCGCGAGCTTGTGAGAGGCAAAGTCGCAAAACCATGAAAGAATCTAAGCCGTACGTTAGAAGGAGGACACGTGTCACGAGATCACCCGTATCGGGGATTCAGACATCGGAGGTCAAAAAGAGAAATCCTTCAACTTCGCGAGTGGTGAAGTCACGAGAGAATCGCAGTCGTCCATCGGAGGAGGAAAGGTGGTAGAGATCAAGGGATCTCACAAACTCGGAGGTTCACAAGGTGAGAGCCCAAAGATTGGGTACTCCAAGTCGCGAGCAGCGAAATCGCGAGGAGCTAGGACTGCCGTAGGATCTGAGCCAACAGGGGGCCATTGGATCACTCACGTAATCTCATTTTGGGGTTTCGTGGGTTGAAGAACCAAAAGCTTAGCATCAGGATTCGCGAAGTCGCGAAGTCCGAAACTCCAAAAAAGGTGGGAAGTTTCGTTGTGGGACCCGCGTTGACGACGTGTCAGAATTTTGGAATTTCGGCATATCAGTGGATAGGAAGTCGAGACTTTTGTCCTGAAATTCTCGAAGTCATGAATTACGATAAGGAGTAACAAGGAGTTCGGGATCTCGGCACTTTGGGTGTCGGGATATAAAGGAGGCAGCGCTTCGGGAAGCGAAGTCACGAAGTGTCGAAGCTGGGCACGAGGGACATGTGGCAGAACCACAAGGTGGGGCCCGCGTGATTGGCAGGTGAACACGAGTCGCCTGGAGGAAGGATTCCATGCTCCATTGACTTCTCGCGTCTCGGGGATTCGCGAGATAAGAGCACGAGAGCTCGACATTGAAACTTGCAAAGTCGCGAGTAGCGAGAACACGAGGAGAAAATTCAACATCGTTTCTTGGGGTTTTGTGAAAGAAATGTGCCAAGGTCGGATGCCACAACTTGCGAAGTGGTGAGTAGCGAGAGGAGCTAGCGCTAAGCTTAGCTGGTGGTCACGCGTGGAGGGCGCTGATAGAGGGGAGCTATGCCCATTTCGTAATCTCGGATATAGAGGGATTGAGAAGGAAGAGTCGGGAGTCACGACTCACGAACTCGCGAGTTGCGAGTTGTGACAAGAACCTTTGGAATTGGGCCTTGGTCATAGCGTTGTGGTAGCACGAAAGGGCGGAGCTCGCACCTAGTGTTGTTTTCACAGGAGAGCTTCCGAAAGGACCTGTGGATCGACTGAAATTTAGATTCCAGCAGGGAGTCGAAAGAGCCGATCCGGCTCAAGAAGATAAAGAACGATCCTGTGAACGAGCCCGAAGGCCGATAGGTCTGCGTCATATTCTCGTCAAGTTCACACGTGGAGGTAAATACCTCCTGCAGCTACCATAATATTAACACTCCCTCCTAGCTAGGGAGGTATTACAGGTAATGGTATTGAGCACAAAAACATACCATTTACACGGTAGCATCAATATAGTCATCTAGACTATTTCATGATTAGATCATGAGCATCACCATCACCATCAGTTGCATCATCTCTCGAAACCATACGTCATCTGAGTAATTAGACATGATACTCGATAAGTCACTCACACCATAGAGTGATACAAGAGACACTCTTATAATCTAGAGGAGTAAATGCTCTGAACCAATTTCCGTCTGGAAAATATATGTTCATCATTCGTCTGGATGGTGATTATTTCCAATAAACTGTTGATAGTCATCAAGGAAGTTAGGACAAAAAATAGAACCCAACTGTGTCTATCCATAGTAGTACATAACTACAATCCAGTGGTTCACTACCACACCAAGTAACACACAAGTACTTGATCAGCAACGTATAGTCACAAACAGTGGAACATATCCACCATAGTAGTCTTCATCTACTATCATACAGTCTTCATAACAAACATCTCATAGCAACCAGCATAGAAACAATGTTATGATATATACTGAATTATTTGGGCCAATCTTTCACTCACATCTATGAGCTCTGAAAGAATATCTGCCTCACGAATAGTGGAACATATCCACCACAGTAGTCTATATCTATTGTCTTCATAACAAACATCTGATAGCAACTTGCATAGAAACAATGTTATGATATGAATTGAATTATCTGGGCCAATCTTTCACTCACATCTGTGAGCTCTAAAAGAATGTCTGCCTCAGAGTGGAATAATGAGATATTTGGACTATTCTTCTCAAGCAAGGAAGAATAATTGTCATGTCTTCTGAACCTGGACCATTCCCCACACTAGGCCATTCTTTCTACACTAATCAAAGTGCACCCTAGAGAGAATGTATAACCCTAAGGAATGTTGAGTCTAGACCATTCCCCACCCTGGGCCATTCCTCCTACACTAATCAAAGTGCACCTGGAGAGAATGTACAAACCCTAAGGAATGTTTGTCCCTGATTGCAGAGCCTGGACCATTCCCCACCCTAGGCCATTCCTCTTACACTAATCAAAGTGCACCCTGGAGAGAATGTATAAACCCTAAGGAATGATTGTTTGGACCATTTCCTCTGTTAACCACAAGAGGAAAAGACTATCCTGCATCAACCTCCAAAACGAACCATTCCTCATGTTAACCACAATGAGAAATCGTTGTCCGGCGAGGCGGGCCGGTCTTCTTGAGTAACCCTCAAGAAGAGAGACTACCCTAGACCACTCCCCATGTTAACCACAATGGAAAGTCATTGTCTATGATACATCAGCAATCAGACTACTTCCCATGTTAACCACAATGGAAAGTGACTGTTCGTCAGAAGTATCAATCCACTTTCCGAACAGGAAAGCATTTGTCCAAGATGGACTATTTTTCAAATTTAAAGATGAATGTTTTCAATACTATTTTTCAGTGCTCCCTCCTAACTTGGAGAGTCATTTCTTTCTTTTTCAATAAGAAGGAAGTTGTTTCCACGATCTCTAGCTTGAGTACACAAACTCTTTCATCTTGGATAGAAGTTTTACCAAAATGTCTGCTTATCTGCTCATCTGTGGAGATATGTATTGGAGAATCATTTTCTCCTTTCTGGACTTCATCATGGATAATGTAATGCTTGATTTCAAATGTACTTTAGTCAGGAAAATTGTGAAGGCTTCATGTAGATCTGAACAATAGAGTATATCATAGTTGGAAAACTGGAACATATCTATGTGGCACTTCTTCTGTCATCATGAGATCTGATCTACTGAGTAGTCATATTGATGTTATAGGAAATCTTCACCATGCTTTTTTTGTGCACTAGAGGTTCTCCACCAAGTTATCTTGTTCTATCTGCGTACAGGAGTCTCTTTTTGGTATGCCTCAAGGTCTTGAGATTGCTCTTCATACACTCTTTATTCAATTTCTCTGGAGAACATTCTTTGTATTCATTTAATGTAGAACTCCAACTCATGGATGTTGCGGATGATATAATGACTTATGTAGAGATAATTCTGGTTTGTTGGAACAAGTAATCATCATATTCTTCTCCCTCCATCTGGGAGAACCTCTAGCTCTNACAATAGAGTATATCATAGTTGGAAAACTGGAACATATCTATGTGGCACTTCTTCTATCATCATGAGATCTGATCTACTGAGTAGTCATATTGATGTTATAGGAAATCTTCACCATGCTTTTTTTGTGCACTGGAGGTTCTCCACCAAGTTATCTTGTTCTATCTGCGTACAGGAGTCTCTTTTTGGTATGCCTCAAGGTCTTGAGATTGCTCTTCATACACTCTTTATTCAATTTCTCTGGAGAACATTATTTGTATTCATTTAATGTAGAACTCCAACTCATGGATGTTGCGGATGATATAATGACTTATGTAGAGATAAGTCTGGTTTGTTGGAACAAGTAATCATCATAGTCTTCTCCCTCCATCTGGGAGAACCTCTAGTTCTAGATCTTCGCAATGCTATCATTCATAAGTCTTTCATACATTGTTCTTTATCATGACTTTCAGTTCCTCTGCTTGATTGCTTTTATTGAGTTCATATCATGCTGGTAATATTTTGATTCTTAATATTATGAATGGTTGTTCTGGCTTTTCTTTCTTTCTTGGAATCTTCATGTTTTTCTTTAGCTCTTGGGTCCATAGAGTTTCTTATAGATTCCATGCCCTAGAGATTCCACTTATTCCTTTCATCATAGGATCACAGATTTGGATGATCAACCAGGAATACTTTAAGGTTTCTCTTCGAAGAAGTCTTCTTCTGTGATTGAACTGAACACGTACTTTTGTTTCATGACTGCTACCATGGATATATATATTTCATCATTTTTAATGAATCATAGGATTAGCTCCCTCCTAATCCTTGCTTCATGTATAAGTGCATATAATCGGCTCCCTCCATCTAACAGAGTCCATGCTTCCATCTGCATCCTTATTGTCTTCTGCAATGTATAATTGGATCTCTTGTCTAACAGAGTCCACGCTTCTATCTTGTTGTTTTCTACAAAACGTCATAAGTCCTTTTCCAATTTCCTCTTGATTGTTGACTTCTTTCTGTCTTTGCTTCTTCTAAGTCTCTTCATGATTGATTTGGGTTATCTTGCAATAGCTTTCACATGATTTGTATTTCATTCTTTCATGTGTATTATCTAATGATATCTCTTTTCATCTTGTTTGTTCTTCCATAGGTATAGTTCTTCTTGGTACACATTATCTTCCAAGAGATAGATATACAAGATATGTACAAAGACAATGCAAACAAAAAATAAGAAGAGTGTTGTTACCTTTTAGAAGAAGAAGTCTCTTCCATCCTGCTTAGTCTTC
>JASDQU010010446.1:43093-54463 GCA_032191745.1 Picea mariana | reverse complement strand
CCAAGGGACTCAAAATGATTAGGAATGTTTCCATGCGTACATGAAACTGTGTCCACGGTCGACGAACACACAATTCATGACTCTGGCTTATGCCACCACAGGACACAAGCATTAATGAGTATAAAACATGTGCTATCCATATAATTTCTTACTTTCTTAATTATACAACCAAGCAGAAATAGAGGGAATACAATATATCCATTAAGAAAATCATGCACATTCCTGAAAACATTCACAGTATAACCAATTCATACATGGTTATAGCTAAATTACACAGGGTAGGAGATCGCTTATCTGTTACAGGTTTCCACCAACCAACTGACTGTGGGTGTTCGTCCTTCCACCCGACCATAAGATTAGAGGCATTCAATATTATCACTCTGGCCACCCCCGTGCCAAGCCATGATATCACCAGGGAACTCTCGCAATTCTCAAAGATTCTCTCTCTATTTCAGCTTCTGTTCGGGTCTTTTTCTCTGTAGTTTTTAGAGATTTCTCTCTATTATGGCCTCGACGAGGTTCATCAGATGTTCACCCAGCATTAGAATCACAACCTTCTATTCATCATACCCCTGGAGAGCTTTGCACATCTCCCTTTCGTGTATATCTCTTATCTTCCTTCTCTTGGAAGGTTTTTTGACCCATCACGTTCCTTCTGTCAAAAGGAAGCTTGGATGTGTCGATCTCTGCAGTACTTTGGGCTGACAGCCCATGTTTTCCATTCATGGGGGTGTATGATTGTTCAACCACCAGTCCTTTCTTCATTAACTGATTTCTCTCCTCTAGTGATATCATGGCCAGTACTTTCAAGGCTTCACCCCCGCAGTCAGTCATTGACAACTCAAACAATAATACATTTACATTGTCCTCATGCCTTAGCATGGTAATTCCTATTTTATGATTAATTACAAATTGGGGAAAACATGGTGTTACAATTCCCTCCCCTTTAAAGGAACATTGTCCTCGGTGTTCTTTCTCAAAAAGACCCTTCATGCCTTTCTTATTCAGCCATTCAGAAATCTTGATCTTTCTTTCTCGGTCAGGTCCTTTCTTAGACCCTTAGTCTTCGTCACTTGCCTTCAATAATTCTTGGATAACAAGCACGTTAGTCACAATTTTTTTTATGTGAAAACATCTTACTATTGTTCAAAATTCAAGAGAAAAAATTTCATAATCTAGCACAATACTTATCTGTGCAGTTTTTGGATTTGTATCCACATGGTTGTTTTGTTATCCAGACTCATTTTTTTTTCTTGACATACCCATTGGGTGCATGATTTCAATTCAATATTTTACAAGAGCTATCATGGTTTCATCTTCCTTGTGACCACTCACCCTCCAGGCCCAAGCTCAGGCATCCCCTTCACTGCTATATAGTCCCTTGGGTGATCCATCTTGCCTTGCCAAGGTTTTCTCACACAGGAAGAACTACCCACCGTGTGCATGATCCCAATACTTTACAAGAACTATTAAGGTATCCTCTTCCTTGCGATCACTCACCCTTCAGGCCCAGGCTCAAGTATCCCCTTCATTGCTATACAGTCCCTCGGGTGATCCATCATTCCCTGCCAAGGTTTTCTCACACAAGAAGAATTTTGGAGACTCTATCGAGTCTTACAGTCAAGGCATCCCTCAGAATTGCTCTCCCGATGCGTCCCTCCAGCTTTTGTTACCTCAACACAATATATTTCAGGCGATCATGGCTTATCACAGGGTTCTCATGGCTCAGTAGTAGCCATTTTTCATCATTTGTCCTTTCTAGATAGATCTTTTCTTCTCACTTGCATCATAGGTGTACAAAATTCATGAGACATCATTATAAATTCTAACTTTCAGAATTTTATTGCAAATCTGTCACCCACAAATTTTCCAATCTCTTCGTTTATTTTCAGATCTGTTCCATATGGAACCAGATTCACAAATATGGGACTTTCTTCCCCATAACATTTTAGCTCAATAGGAAATAGGTCTTCCTTATGGGCTTACAACATTTCCATATCCAAGACTCTTTTACTTCCTGCACTTTCAACTTCAATCAGCCAAACAAATTGTTAGTTCCCCAGGCACATATATTTTGTTATATCTTTATAACATTGTNTATTAAGGTATCCTCTTCCTTGCGATCACTCACCCTTCAGGCCCAGGCTCAGGTATCCCCTTCATTGCTATACAATCCCTCGGGTGATCCATCATTCCCTGCCAAGTTTTTCTCACACAAGAAGAGTTTTGGAGACTCTATCGAGTCTTACAGTTGAGGCATCCCTCAGAATTTCTCTCTCGATGCGTCCCTCTAGCTTGTGTTACCTCAACACAATATATTTCAGGCAATCATGGCTTATCACAGGGTTCTCATGGCTCAGTAGTAGCCATTTTTCATCATCTGTCCTTTTTGGATAGATCTTTTCTTCTCACTTGCATCATAGGTGTACAAAATTCATGAGACATCATTATAAATTCTAACTTTCAAAATTTTATTGCAAATCTGTCACCCACAAATTTTCCAATCTCTTCGTTTATTTTCAAATCTGTTCCATATGGAACCAGATTCACAAATATGGGACTTTCTTCCCCATAACATTTTAGCTCAACAGGAAATAGGTCTTCCTTATGGGCTTACAACATTTCCATATCCAAGACTCTTTTACTTCCCGCACTTTTAACTTCAATCAGCTAAACAAATTGTTAGTTCCCCAGGCACATATATTTTGTTATATCTTTATAACATTGTCACAAACAATTTCAGAGTTGTGCATACCAACAATCAAATTCACTTTCTCAAAAGGAAAATACCATTCCTTGCAGTTTGGCTCATTAGGAAATTGTCTTCTTTATGGCTTACATCACTGCCATATCCATTTCCCTTTGCTTCCTACAATTCATTCTTTCAATAGCCAAACAAACTGTTAGTCTCTCATGCATATATATATATATATATTCAAAACCATGCATGCTTAACAGTGCATCACATCTATATAAACAAGAAAAGGGAATCTCATTCCTTTCCTATGCCTCATTTTAACATACCAACCTTTCAAAATGTAATTCAACATTTCAAAGGATTTAACAAATGTGCCAGTATTCACGACCATATACATACCCAATGCAGTACTCTTGCATTGATTTCAAGTTTGTCACACTTTATGACAGGTTCTTGACCATGGTGTGTTGGAATTTAACCAACCTCTTCACCACATGGCTTATTCATTTTCATTCACTCTTATAGCATGACCATGCTTCTTGCTATAGGTTGATCACGATCCCCAAACCAGTACACATGAAACTCAGAATTTTCACATGAATTCCTTTAAGCATTCTTCTTTTATTAATGACCAGTGTGCCAACACTCACGACAACTCAAATTCATTTTCCTTCAACGCTTACAGAATGTAAGTAAAGCATTGGAAGGTCCTCCTTCCTTACTGAAGATTCCATTGTTTATCGTCTTATGCAACATGCATTCCCTTGAAGCAATTCCATGTAATGTGCTATCTATGAGAAATTTTGTTTTCAATCGTTCCTTGATTGGTCCATCTATTCATGACATATCAGTTCATGAATTCTTCTTAGGATTACAATCAGTCTTTACTACCATAGGTTCACGCCTCCATAATCTAGGTTCTCCTTCCTGAATCATACCCTACTTGGGTATCAAAAGCATACATCTGCCTTTCAACGTTTCATACATAACATTAAGACCGTAAAACATTTCAGAAGGGATTCTTACCCAATCCCTTCATGCCTTGTGCCACATAGGTATGAACATTTTTATATCGGTTATGGATGCTAACACCCCCTCTGATATTACCCCATCAGTGGTGCTCCATGGGGACTTTTAAATTCCCTTCAACAATATTTCAACAAGAACCCTTTCATAGTCATCCTCTGATTGAGGTTGCCCGTCATTGGCAACTGTCTTCCTCAATAGCTCCAATTCATTTCTATACATAGCATGCATCATCATAGTCACAATTACATTAGTTGTAATATTAAACCAAATGCATGTATCATAACATTCGAATTCATAAACATCTTCAAAATGTCCTAGCATATCTTCATGCACTTCAACATATTATCTTCAAATGTTTCCACAAGTGCAACACAAACAGATTTTGATTGTATCTTCAACAATACAATCCTTATCACTATGTGTCAAAACCTTTTTACTTTCATTGCCGTACCAGCTTTCTCATCCAAGAGAAAAACATAATACTCAGCAAGGAAAGGATTGAGGATTCTCCCCTTCTTCCAACTCCTCCTACACCGCCTGGGAATTTTCAGTCCAGCTGAGTTATTTCTAAGGCCTCACTATCTTTTCTCTACTTTTGCAATTCTACTCCATGTCGGGATCTTCCTGCTCTTTTCCTTGAGCCGCCTTGGTTAGGTCTCACCCTAACCCTTTTTGGGATATCACAACATGCTTTAATATAAACTCTTTGTTCATAATGAATCATGAACATGTGCATCCTGCACACTTCCATTCGGTTATCAAAATGGTCAATATTTAGTTGTTAGTCTTCTATTAATTACATGATACTTTCAAAATGTAATCTAGGATTATTATATATAGATAGGTTTTGCAACCCATTGTCCAACCTTCAATAGTTATTGGGTTCTGACTCTGTTCTTCTGACAGAGTCCTTACACAGTTCTTCCACCAGGAACTCCTTCGGCATGCAACTTCCTTATTGCATATCCATCACTATTTGTGATGGCCTCAACCTTGAGTTAGCTTTAGATTTTTACTAAATATTCCCCTTAAGGAATATAAACATGCGTCTTTGTTAACTTACATCTATGACGTACTTAACCATTTTCATAATCCTAAGCTTGCATGTAGTTCTCATAGGTATATGGTGCAGACCCCCCCCTTCTCTCCAAGGGTTGCATGACCTCTCGGTCTTACGATCTTCTTAAGACTGAACTGAAACAGTCTTTGATTCCCTGTTGGAACCTATAAGAAACAATCCATAGGTCTTCACAAATTCTGGCCCGCGTGTATAAGTTCTTAAACGCAAGTCTCTTCCACATGATCACGCCTTGTGACCACACACTTACCCAAAAAGGTGCATCGCGATTTTGCGTATCGGTGATATGAGTCAATCGACTCTTCAAACTCTCGATAGCCGAAATGCTAAAATTTTGAATCAGATCAACGGTCACCAACAGCTCTCCAACCAACGGTTGTGATTATGTCGCGATTTCACATTTCTCGACTTCAGGACTTCTGTTATGAAGCACCTCGAATCCTTCGATCCCCAAAATTGTGAAATTTCAGAGTTCTCAATCTGACGGTCCTGTTCTTCCACGATATTATGGCTCAGATCTCATTGAGGTTTCGCGTATCAGGATTTCGCAATTTCACGTGTCGCGAAGTCGAAAGACCTTTCACCTTTGTTCTCTCGATCCCTGAAATTGTGAAATTCTCTCTGGAAAATCAATGGTCCAAATCGCTCCTTGATCAACGACTATGATCTTTTCGCGAATTTCTTGTTGCTTCTTGCAAGTCCTTTGGTTTTGCAAAATTCTGATATCTCCTCTCAACTAACCAGTGTGCTACTTCTCTGAGATCTAACAACTTGAAACATTTCAACTCTTTCTGAATGGATCTTGACCCTTGATCTTATGAAAAATTCAAAATTCTTTTCTAAAGGATTTCTCCCGCTCAATCCTCCATACTTGTTCTTTCTTCGAACTTCAGTTTTCTTTGGTTCACCTTTGAACGCTTCAACTCTTCGAAACTTAGAATCTATTTCTAAGTGTTTCCTCTCAAGACTTAAAACCACTACTCCTCCTGGTATACTATGTGCTCAACCTCCAGAGTTTTCAAACTTTAACAAAAGCTTGATTCAATACGCACACTCGGCATACGAAATTTCCCCGCTATCTCTTCTGAGCTTTTAAGTTACTTACATGAATAATCTCACAGTCATAACTCATACAGATGTTACCCTCTCTTTATGGGAACAACCAACAAGGGTCACTCTTGGGAATTAGCAACAGTCCCAAAGGAATCCTCTTAATCTTGCTTAAATAGATTATCCTTGTTGTGGATTCTAACCATTATAGGTCAGGTAATATGACCCTACATATTTTATCAGTCCTCTCAATCATGGGGAGTTATATACTCAGGGTTTAGTCTTTTAATAATGCAATAATTATAACTTTCTAAGGATCCTACCAGTCCTTACCAGATTTCCTAAACCATAAAGGAGTTCATGAGGATCTTAATTCTTACCTAACCAACCATCTCAATTGCAAGAGACTCTACCTGCTTTAATAGGTAGCCATCATCACACAATAACAGAACAACTCAGTACATGTCCCTTGCCTGGCTCATGTAGATTCATAGCACAATTTATTCCACCTATGTTATTCACATTCAGGTCTTATCAGTAATATGGATCAATGCATCCCTACTCCTATAAGAGTAGTTATCATTTTGACAAAGGAACAATATAATTCCTTTGCTGGAATTCCATAGGAATTCCCAAATTACAATTTCATTTTGCAGTCCTTCTCCTTAAAGAGTAAATGAAGATAACAATATCTCCTTACGCGACTCGTACATGAGCCCAAGTAGGCCAAGTGTTGTAACCATGCTCTGATACCATTTTGTCACACACCCACGATGGGGCATAGAAAAATTTTGCTTTTTTCTTAATCATCGAGCCGAAATGGCTCTTCGATTCCCTGCTAGAATACTTACAATATATCCACAGTTCCTTGTTATGAGGCTAGAACTATGCAAATAAGCACCATGCATGAGCCTCCTCCATGGGACCACCACCCTGTGACCACATGCCTAGACACTAGGCGTTTTGAGACTTTGCATGTCGGGACTTCGACGTATGAGTCACCCCTGACTCCCTAACTCATAAGTTCCTAAAAGGGCCTAACGACTGTTATCCCCCTCCACTCACGCGACCATTCCCATGACCACATGCTTAACCTAAAAGACGCGCCACATTGCGTGACTTATGAAGTTGTGATGCAACTTCCTCCCTTTTGCCGATAGCCAAAACCGCGATATTCCCTTGCCCCTATTCAATGATCCAGACTTCGTCGCGGTTTCGCGTATCAGGAATTCCCGATGCAAGTCACCTTTTCCCACCCAACTTCCGAAATGCCAATGTTTATGAGCGCAGATCAATGAATCAGATCCTTTGTGATTAGACAACTCTTGTCTAATCGCGAACTCGGGCCTCACGTGTTCCCGTGGTTATTCCCTTTGACTTCTCTACTGTACAAGTCAACAAAGCACTGATCATTCGTCACGCGTCCCTTCCATCGGGCGGTTCTGATTTCCTCTTCGATGAGTTTGGGATTTCGTGTATCGGGGTTATGGAGTGCAATCTCCTTTGTTCGTCGAACTCCCGATTCCTGACCCCACAAATAACCAATAGTTAAGACATGTTCTCTTTAACTCTAGATCAAAGGGTGTTGATCCACGCCCTCAGATATATTCATCTTGTGTGCTACCTTTCTACTTCCTGGGCATATATTCTATGGTCCAGATCAATCCCTCTACCTGATCCAATGGTCAAGGTGGATCCCGATAGATCCTTGGATCTACGGTCCAGGTCGCATCACGACTTCGGGTTTCATGGGTTTCAAAAGATCCATCCCCTACATGATGGCTACCAATGTCTGTCGAACTTGAGAATACTGAAGGAGTCAAGGTGTTAACGCCTACATTCCTTCTTCAAATCTAATGGTTGGGACAAACCTCAGTTCCTCCCGAAAGGATCTTCTCCGTTCATCTTCCAAACGAAAGAGTATTCCCTCTCGTTACTTAAATATCATTATCCTTCTTGACTTGATTCTTAGAAGAGTCTTCTGCGCAAACGTTGCGCTCAATCATCAAGTCTAGGACTTAAGTGGGTCTTGGTCTCTTCTTGTCTTGCAGGGAGTCGGTGCATAACTGCACTACCTCTCCTACGATTAATAGACTTTGTCCTCCAAGGGACTCAATATGATTAGGAAGGTTTCCATGCGTACATGAAACTGTGTCGACGGTTGAAAAACACACAGTTCGTGACTCTGGCTTATGCCACCACAAGACACAAGCATTTACGAGTATAAAACATGTCCTATCCATATAATTTCTTACTTTCTTAATTATACAACCAAGCAAAAATAGAGGGAATGCAATATATCCATTAAGAAAATCATGCACATTCCTGAAAACATTCATAGTATAACCAATTCATACGTGATTATAGCTAAATTACACAGGGCAGGAGATCACTTATCTATTACAGGTTTCCACCAACCAACTGATTGTGGGTGTTCTTCCTTCCACCCGACCATAAGCTCATAGGCATTCAACCACCCCCGTGCCAAGCCATGATATCACCAGGGAATGCTCGTAGTTCTCAAGGATTCTCTCTTTGTTTCAGCTTCTGTTCGGGTCCTGTTCTCTGTAGTTTTTAGAGATATCTCTCTGTTATGGCCTTGATGAGGTTCATCATATCTTCACCCAGCATCAGACTCACAACCTTTTGTTCATCATCCCCCTGGAGAGCTCTGTGCATCTCCCTTTTGTGTATATGTCTTATCTTCCTTCTCTTGGAAGGTTTTCCAACCCATCATGTTCCTTCTGTCAGAAGGAAGCTCGGGTCTTCCGAACTCTACGGTACTTCGGGCTAATAGCCCATGTTTTCCATTCATGGGGGTGGTTGATTGTTCAACCACCATTCCTTTCTTCATTAACTGATTTATCTCCTCTAGTGATATCATGGCCAATACTTTCAAGGCTTCACCCCCGCAGTCAGTCATTGGCAACTCAAACAATAATACATTTACATTTTCCTCATGCCTTAGCATGGTAATTCCTATTTTATGATTAATTACAAATTGGGGTAAACAGGGTGTTACAAAATCACAGAGGGAAAAATTTGTGGTTGAATGTATTGGAACATAGAGTAAATTGTCATCAAATTATAATAAATCACAGAGTAAATGATGGAGTTGTTTTGCAAACAATGAATACAAATCGTTGTGTGTAATATGCCAAGAAGAGTGGGTTGAATGTTGGGTAAGTAAGGGTGAAAACGAAGAGATTAATAAAACACAGTGTTAAAACACGAAGATCATTTAGAACACAGAGGTGATATAACATGCAAAGACCTTTGCAAGGGCAGAGATCAAAACACAGAGGTGTTATAAAATTTAGAGACCAATGCACACAGAGATCAAAACGCAGAGATAAGAAAGGGGTAAACAGCTGGGAAAAATTATCCTTCTCTCATCATCCATTCACAGAAAAGCAGGGCATTAAAATCTATAGGTCTATAAACATTGAAGTGACGACTGTCGATTCGGCTCCTGGCCAACTTCTCAGGCATGGACTGATGATCTAGGGATACAGACGAAATATAAAGCACAATATCTTCATAATAATCAATAAAACAAACAGAACAGTCTTAGCGATCAGGGATTGGGTTGCCAAAGAAATCAATTCAATGCAGCGAGCGTAAAGCTATGATGACTTTAAGTTCATGATTAAAAATGATGAGTAAAACACATTTATTTACACAATAAGAGTATAGTAATGTAAGAGCAAGAAAAAAATTAATCAACCATTCAAAATAAATGCATGCATATCGTAGCCCAAGGGGACAACTCTGAGTCATTGTCTCGCGCACACTCCATCCAGCTCCCTCTTGCCGACCGATGTGACTTCACCGGTACCTCCCAGCCAACGCTAGGGGTACTCTTCTTCCCCCTACTCCCCCCAAGCCACAAAGAGGCCACACACACTAAACCAAATAACATCTAGCACCCAACTTGTCTTGCAAGGTAAAGCTACCACTCGTTACCCGAGTTGGGTATCCCAGCTCCCACAAGATAAGTCAGTCAAGACAAAAATTCCGCAGCGTAACTTACGCATAAAATATCCAATCCATGGTCCTCCTCCTCCATCCTTTTTATAGAGTTTCTAAGTGAAGTCTTTCCCAAATTCCCATTTAATTTATTTTTCATTAATTTAATTCAGGAAAACCTCCTTCGTACGCATGTCACCCATCCCCCTAGTTGCACCAAAAAATAATTTCATTAATTATTTAATTATTCATATTTCCCTCACCCACCTAAAATCATTCCTACAATCGCTCCTTGGTATCCCCCTATTCCTTTACACATTTTAAATGACTTACACCCTTACTAAATTCCTAGTTGAGTTCATATTTAGAAAGTTCTTTAAGGAAAGATTCCTTACTAAGTTAGTCATTCTTCTTTTTCCTTATGTTTCCCTTTTTCTTTACGTTTCCCCTTTTTCCCTTAGTTTCCTATTTCTTTTAAGTTTCCTTATTTTCCCTTTTTATCTAAAACTCAAATTAGCAAGTGTAGAAAAATCACCTCTTTCTCTTTTTAATTAATAAAGTTTAATTAGCATATGTAGAAAAACAATCATTTCTTTTTTTTAAATTTATTCCCCAAAGTAATTTTATTTTAATAAATTAATTTCATTTCTTACCCCCTTCTCGTCACATGTTTAATTATGATTATTATTATTATTATTTTATGGTTTTTTTTTACCACAAGTATCACTTAGACCTAGATTTTAATTTCCTAGGTTGGGCGACATTTTTATTAGGCAAATTGTTTTTAAATCTTACTTATCATGTCATTCATTTTAAGGCCGCCTAGGTTTATTCACTTACCCATTGAAATCACGATGTGCCCTTCAGGACGCACTAGGTGTTTCAAGGGTTCCACTTGCCTTTTTTTGTTTTCCTTGTGCGACATACCCTTCAGGACGCACTACGTGCTCCAAGGGTGCCACTCGCCTCTTTCCATTTTCCTTGCGCGACGTGCCCTTCAAGACACACTACGTGCTCCAAGGGTGCCACTCAGCTCTTTCCATTTTCCTTGCGCGACGTGCCCGTCAGGGCGCACTACATGCTCCAAGGGTGCCACTCACCTCTTGAATGACTTGGTAGACATCAAAAAACCCTGGAGTCAATACTCTATCAGGTGATCTTGTGGGAGACTAAGGGCCTCTAAGGAATAAGGCCCCTGCCTTATTGCAAGCCCCTTAGAATCATCATGAATGACTGTCATAGTCTTCCCTCACGACATTGTGGGTCTTCTTGAACTAGGTAATTGTTAACCTACAGTTCGAGCCATGGTGGGAGTGCTAGTAGGCAGTGGCAGGGTTATTGTCCACACCTCTCCCTCAACATCTCTGGTTGTCATGCGTGACCCCTCTACTCCACATGTGAGTCTAGTTGGCAAGCTATCATCAGCCTGCATCATCAAAAAATCATGTCAGAAATAATAATCAATCATCATAACATCTAATCATATGTACATATGTCATATCTACAACAATCAAACCCCAATAGTTCACTCCCTGACTCGATCCGG
>JASDQU010010445.1:69682-81659 GCA_032191745.1 Picea mariana | reverse complement strand
TACATCTTGAACATAAGTTCTCATAGGATCTTGAAGGACAAGACACTGGAGGAGGCTTTCATTGAGAAGCCACACATATCTCATTTCCGTGTATTTGTTTTTTCAATTTATGTTCATGTTCTTGGTGAGAAATAGACTAAGTTTGGGACATCTAGTATCAAGGTGACTTTTGTTGGCTATAGTGAGACTTCCAAGGGCTATTGGATATACATTCCAACACAACGGAAGACAATGGTAAGTAGAGATGTGAAGTTTGATGAGAATGGGTGGTTCTCAAGGTCACGAGAGCCTTCTACAATGATTGAAGAGGGTGAAACGCTTGCTGTTCTAGATTCAGATTTGAAATTAAAGGAGAAATCAGATTCAGATCTACGAAAAATCTGCCAAGGAAAAGAGCCCTCACTACCTTCTAGTTCAGCTAGAAAGCCAAGATGGCTCACCCAAACATTGCAAGATGCACATGAACAAGTTGGAGCACCTAAATCTAGATTTCGAGTGAGTCATCCACCTAGGAAGTTTCTAGATATATTGCATTACTAACTTATATTCTTGAGACAAAGCTTTCTAGTGTTGGGTAGGCTACTACAAAGTCGGTATGTTGTTATGAAAACAAATATATAAGTATAAAATATAAATATATTAATATAAGGGAATAATCAATAAGTCAGTGATTAATAATTATTAATGAAGAGACACCTCATAATGAAGGGTCACATCTCTTTATGAAAGGGACCCTGCGTGGGTATATATATGACCCTCATAATCATTGTAATATCATATCATCTCATTCATATTTTAATTCAATATATATTTTATTATCCGAAATGGATTTCTTCATATTCCAAGTATTTTGGGTATTTCGTTTATGAACTGGATTGGTTCACCACATTGGTATCAGAGTGACATCTGATCTTGGCCTTTGGTCAAAATTTTGTTTCCCTTAGCAACAATACTGCCGACCGTTGGACACTCAATTTTTCAGAGTTTGTGGAACTTCAGGTCCTTGACCACGCTAGGGCATTTTTCCATTTAAAAAAAAATCAGAAATTGTTGTTGAAGAAATAATCATTCCATTGCAAGAAAATTAGAAGAAAGATATAATCATATATTAAGAAGACGAAAAAAAAAATCTATTGCAAATTTTAAAGTCCAGTAAAGATTTTTTTGCTGCTACCTATATATATAAAGAAGAAAAAAAATTGTCCGTTGAAAAATTTGAAGGGAACGAGAAATTGGAAAGGTTAAAATATTAAAAGAATCACCAAAGAAATATATATATATATATATATATATTCTATTGGGATATAGTGAAAGTACCAAGACGTTCATTTCGCCAGAGCACAAATTACACAACTGTCCATAAGAAGCTGACGGCCCAGACGAAAAGAAACGATCTCTTTTTCGAACACATTGCTACTGGTTAAATGGAGATCAAAATTACATGGTGGATCGGTTGTATTAGTGACTAAACGAGCAGTCACAAGAGGAAGAAGTTCCACAAATCCGCTATTGGAAGCACCAGTCCCAAAACATTAGCACAGAGAAATGAATTCGTGAGTGCGGTGTCGTCGTCTTACACCTTACAACATCCATTCCATCCGTACAGATTGCCCCCGCTGCCGTACCTTCCATTGCCGTACTGAAAATTGCCGTATCTGTCGCCTATACAGTCAACGACCAAATTAATTGCTCTGTTGCCGCTAATGGTCTGTACACTTGGCTTTTTTATTCATTGTTCTCTATCGTCCGTACAAACATCAATAAAAAAATTCGTGCACGTCCGTACAACCGTCTCATCGTTTTTCTTTCCGTATCGCCCACACAATAAATTCATAAAATTATAGTGACAGTTGTGTCAAGTTTATAAAAATTATTCATGATAAAGTGAAAAGGCTTATTTAAAGTATTTAGTTACCCTTGAAATATAAAAGGAAAAAAATATATTGGACATCATTAAAAAGGGTATCACATTCTGGATTACCACCTCAAACGTTATCATAAAGGTCCGATAAAGTATTTAAATATAAACATATCAAGGGTGTAAAGTAAGAAGGATTATTAAATAAAAGGATACAAGGGAGTTTCAATTGAAGAATTAAGGTACTATATTATAAAAGCTATAAAAGGGGTACTTTTAAAAGTCCCAATTAATTAAAAGTAACCCTAAGCCCTAATTCAAGGTTATAAAGAGGGTAAAGAGTTATAAATTAAAGTACAAGGTTACATAGAAGGAATTTTATTAAAAAGGAGTATAAAACGGTTAATTCAAAGTAAAGAAGGTTATATAAACTTCATAATCAAAGATAGTATTTATCGTAAATTATTGACGAAATCAAATGGATCCTAATAACAAAGGAAACGAAAGATTTCCTTATAAAAGTTGTTATATTTCATATTATGGGTTTTCTACATTAAAGGGGAGTATTCAAGGAAGAGAGGTTAACATCGTTATTAGCTTGGACCATAATGCAAATTACATTAATATTGATTTGGCAAATCGATTATTAATTCCAGAGTCAAATATAATTGAAAAGGAAGATATTTTTCAAATTAAGGAGTTACAAGTGAATATATATCTCAATTCAATGTTACAAATATGTATAAAGGAGAAATTGACACCATTATCGGGTTACCCTGGTTTAAAAATCTAGGTACCTTCATCTTAAACATGGAGAAAAAGTTTGTGACATTTCCCTATAAGGAGAAAATGATGACATTTCAAGACACTACTATGAGGTCAAAATCAATAATACCTTCATCAAAAGACTTTAAAGATATCTCGAAGGTGATCCTTCAAGAAAATCAAAATTCAATATCGAGGATGCAAAAAGTTATCACGGATAAAAACGAAGAAATTTCTTTCTTAAAAGACCACAGTCAAAAAGTACTTTACACAGATCAAGAAGTCAAAGGATAAAAAACAATGCATTCAGAAGTTGGAACAAGAGAATCAGGATCTCGAGAAGAACCTTTCAGAAAAAAATGAAGAAAATTCTCGTTTGAAGAACCTTAATCAAGGGCTACTAGAACAAATCAAAAAGTTGAAAGAAGAGAAATTTGAAAGTCCAAATATCATCAAATCAGATAATGAAGAAAATTCACATCTAAAAAATCATAATCAAAGCATACTGATGCAAATAAAAAATCTTAAGAATGATAAGAAGTCTCTGGAAAACGAGTTAGAACTACTTATAGAAAAGGAAGCATTGAAGTTTTCAGATGAACAAATCCAAGTTATGGAAAATGGAACAATTACAGATCCAATCCATGTCACAGCTCAAGAAGCTGCAAAGTCAATTGAAAAAAAGACATATTTAGATGTTGGAGCACAAACCATGGAAGTTTTGAGTGTAGATCCAAGGATCAACAGAACAACATCAGTTAATGAAGAAGATACAATACCTGCAGTAAATCGGGGAAACACTGCACGTACGGTAAGGGAAAATCATGTTACCATAAATCCTTATCGACATCCCAATCATAAAAACAGATATATTAAACAGTCAGAGTATCAATATCACTTAAAGTGGGAACGATTAATTTATTGTCCAAAAAATATTTCTATCAACGCAATTAAGTCTCATGATAACAGTTCATTGTGGAACTGCAATGTTCCGCAAAGAATTGAATTAGGATGGTCCGATCCTTTTACGGTTCGAAAATTTTGCTCAACACTTAGAGGTTCGTATTGTCTCGTATCATCAACTACGACGAAACAAACAATGATGCGAGGACATTACAAGCCAAAGAAAAAGACGTCCAGTCTTTCTATCACTGTGCTTTGAGGACAAGCATTTCAAAAGGGGAAGGCAATGTTATGAACACAAATATATAAATATAAAATATAAATATATAAGGGAATAATCAATGAATTAGTAATTGATAAGTATTAATGAAGAGACACCTCATAATGAAGGGTCACATCTTTTCACGAAAGGGCACCCTGGCGTGGGTATATATATGACCCTCATTCTCATTGTAATATCATATCATCTTATTCATTTTTTTATTCAATATATATTTTATTATCCTAAATGGATTTCTTTATATTCCAAGTATTTTGGGTATTTCATGTATGAACCGGATTGGTTCACCACATATGTCGTGATGCCATGATAGGGGAGTATAACTCCATCCTCAAGAATGATGTTTGGGAGATAGTTTCAAGAACTATTGGGAAATTGATGATTGATTCCAGATGACTTTACATGATCAATATGCAATTGATGGGAGCATTCAAATGTGCAAGGTTAGGTTTGTTACCAGAGGATTCTCTCAGCAAGAGGGAGTTGAGTATGAGGGGAATTTTTCTCTAGTTGCTAGGTATACCTCTATTGGAACTATCAAAGTCTTTAGCTTCTTTCCTTGGTTGGTAGTTATATCAAATGGTTGTAAAGACAACATTCTTGGATTGTACGATTGAGGAAGAGGTATATATAAATCAACTAAGAGGTTTTGAGATCCATGGGTGAAAGACCCATGTTTGCTAGTTTAAGAAAGCCCTTTATTGATTGAAGTAGACATCATTAGCATGGTATTCTAGGATCGATGAGTATTTACTCAAGTTGGGTTGTCCAAGACTTGTGTAGATCCTAATCTTTACTTTTTATTTGATAAATTTGTTTTGCTCATCTTGGTCATCTATGTAGATGATCTTGGTCTTATATGTAGATGATTTTATCATTACAATTAATTTAACCAACTCATTTCATGGTGTAAGGAAGAATTAGCCAGTGAATTTGATATGAAGGACATTGGTTCGCTGTACTATTTTGTGGGACATTTGGCACATTGTAGGTGAAGTCTTCCTTGGCTGAGGGAAGTATAGTTTGGAGATTCTAAAGAGATTTCAGAGGTTGGAAAACAATCCTATGTGTACCTTGATGGTTCCAAATTTGATGTTGACTTGCGATGAGGATTTGGTTGATACTACTCTATATAGGTAGTTGATCAACACTTTGATGTACCTTATGAACACTAGGTCTAACATGCTATGCAATTAATACACCGAGTTAGTTTATGGTAGAGCCTCGACAATCTCATTGGAAAGCTGGGAAGCATGCACTTAGATACTTGAAGGGCACGATTCATTATACCATGCGATATGCAGGAGTTGGTGAGTTTTACTCCATGGGTTTGTTGACTTAGATTGTGTTGGTGATGCAAGCACTCGAAAGAGCACTTTTAGCTATTGTTTCGGTTTGGGCACAAGTATGATTTCTTAGTTCAACAGGAAACAAGCAGTAGTTGCCCTCAATTCATTGGAAGCAAAGTATATGGCAGCTTCTTTAGCTAGTTGTGAAGTTATTTGGCTTTGCAAGTTGGTAGTGGAGTTAACAGATGAGATGCTGGAGTCCACTGTGATAATCAGAATTGTGTTAGGCTCTTTGAGATTCCAATGTTCCAT
The DNA here is from genome assembly GCA_032191745.1 of Picea mariana. Classification (NCBI taxonomy): domain Eukaryota; kingdom Viridiplantae; phylum Streptophyta; class Pinopsida; order Pinales; family Pinaceae; genus Picea; species Picea mariana. The sequence goes on along the minus strand of JASDQU010010445.1, from coordinate 76,252 downwards.
TCTTGAACCAAAGTTCCATTATTGAAAAAATCGGCATCGGTAAAAAATCGATGAGCATCCGGAATACAACTTCTTGGCAACATTGGTGAAAAAAGTGGCAAACCGCAACAAGCATTAAAAAATATAAAATAAATTCATTTTAAAATTGTTTTTAAACACATAAACCAACAACAACATCAAATAAACACATTGGCACATAAATATGGAAAAAAAACACTGATATATATGATGTAGTGGATGCCAAATAAAAAACAATACGTCAAAGTTGATATTGAATATTGAACCTTGATAGCTGTCCAATCAAGGAATCAAAAGTGGACAACCAATATAAATGGCATCAAATATATAGATGTATCTCATCATCGTGAGTCAAAACCATTGTGTACCACATGGCATTTGTATAGGATGGTTAAGAAGAGAGGAGTCTGGGTAGGTGTAGAGTCAACAGTCCATTAATTGGAAAAGTTTGTCCTCTTAGCTATGTTCATAAGCCCTTTGTGGTTCTCAAGGCTTACTTTGAAAGTATTTGAGCCATGCCATGAATACAAACAAAAATTAATTGCAATGTAAACACTAGATCCACAAGGATGAATGTATATGTATTACTAATGTTTTGGTGTCTTCCTGTTGAATAGTAGTGTTGCAAAAGGTGAAGGTGGTGGGAAGTTAAATTATGCAAGACAATAATTAAATTTATGTCTCTAACGTTTTCTTTGATATAGATGATGTTCCGGAATATATCTGTGTTTCAGTGTTTACTAATTCAATACCTCCAATCCTGCCCTCCAATCAAAATTTAAATCCTCTTTGCGCCAAATGCCACACATACATACAGAAGAAATGTCACTTTTTGCTGGTCATCTCGCTTCAACATAAAACTGTTATTTTATAAGCCCTTGTTGTTATCCTACCTTAACTATATCATTTCTTACTCCCATTTCCTTCTAAATGAATGTTGAGAAACTACATACCTAGTTTGTTCAAGACTTTATAAGATTCTAGTGATAAACAAGATAGTTCATAAATGTTATTTTACTTGGTCATTCAACTGGCTCCACCTTATAGACTGTCACAATGTCATGTTGCTGCACCAGCTGTTTGGAATAAAGGGAATTAAAATAATATACAAGTTTGAGAATAAACTGTTGACATTTGAAGGACTTCATGACTTGAAATACACATATTGACAAACATTGGGAAGAATAGTTGTTGAAGAAAATTAAATGATATCTGTTAACAAAGTAAAGGTATACAAAAAATTTATAAACCCTTCAACAGTGTAGCCTTTTCTTCACAACTCTAACAAGCAGGGTGGCTGCAATAAGGTAATTGCTTCTCTACTTGTGCATATTTATTTTTTTCATAATATATGTAATATTTTCTCAAAAAAATGCACAAATGACTAGTAGTTGTAGAAAAGTTGACATATACGCATCCAAAGAGAGGATTAAGGGATTTACTGACACTGTGTAGGTTTTCTGCAGTTGCTTACACATTTATTTTGATTATAAGCTCCTTGATAATCACATACAGCATTACAACGAGTCCTGGGTGCATTGCAACCAGTCTTGGGTGTAAGGTAGGATGGCCAGTACCTCCCTAAACTCTTCCCATTAACCCAAACACGGCCCTTCCCATACTCCCCAAATCCAGTGCTATGGGATTGTCACCTTCTGGGGCATCGAAAACTTTCTACATATTGATAAAGAAACAAATCCATGACTTAGAAAGGATACTGGATGGTAAAATCAATATAAACAAGCAGGGTAAGTCTTGGAATGCAATCAAATACATTGTTAAAATTATTTCTGCAATGACCTTGATCCCTGCACCAATTAAAAAAAATGATGGCAATGAGAACAATGGTTTGACCCTCCAAAGATTTTCTGTTGATGATGGTAAACGCTTTCCTTCTCATTCCCCAACAGTTGCAAAGACAAGTGAGTAAAAAAAAACCAAAATCGGCACTTTAAGAGGGTCAAAATTGGCCTGCCAATTTTGACCCATTTTTGCTGATATTTTCCGATTTTTGCCTATTTTTCAAATAATTAACATGTGCCATTTTTTTCCAAATCTCGCAATTTTTTGGGCCGATTTTTCATTTGAGGTTTGACATTGCAAAATAATGTGATGTTGCTGATTTTTTGATGATTTTTTAATCTATGATCCAAACACATTGAGATCCGGTGTCATTTCATGAGGGACAATGCAGAAGAGAGCAATGGTCTTGTAGTACTTTCCGACATATTCATAGGTGGTCGATATTTTGACGAATCCCCTAACAAAGGGGAAGTTCAAGATGCTGAGATACAAGCTTGGTTTGGTGGAGAACACGTTCCTCACAAAGAGGGAGTGTTTGTTTTTGTTGCTTTGCGCTTGTTATCCCAATGATTTTATTCATCTCCTAAAAAGTTGAGTTTCCTATTATTTAGGAGAATATTTTTAGATTGTAGATGGATTTTAGTGATTAAACATTGTTTCTTTCATTTCCTATTTTAGGGACCTTCTATTTTTAGACTTTCTATTTTCGGAAGTTCTATTTTTAGACTAGAGTTGATTAGTGATTAGTCATCAATGAGTTGTTTGCAATTAACAATGAGTTGACCGCTTTATTAGAGCGAATATTCTCTCTTCGAGTGCGCCCTTGTTCTCATGCATAGTGCATCCTATCTGGAAAATAATCTCAGATCTACTGAAGACCACTTGATGCATGTTGGTGAATATTTAATATGTTGATCTCTTATGTAGGGTGCCCCTCTTAGAATAGTTATTTCATCAAGTTAGATAAGATAAGATGAGATAATTTTATTAATGTTTGATTGGTGAACACAAAAGTAGGTCAAAGGGACTGTTGAGTACAATGATGTCATTAAAAGCAGGGGTACCAAAAGGTCTCCTATAAAAGGCAATATGCAGAAAGTTTTGTAGAGTAAGATAGAGTAAGATCTAAGATGAAGTATGAACAACCCTCGACTCCTAGCCCAAAAACTCACTCTAGGGTGGAGATGTATAAGGAGAGAGGATCTAGGGGTAAGAAGAACCAAAAGTAATGAGCTAGGTATGTCATGGAATAGACCCATCTCTCCTAACATCCGAGGTCGAATGAAGAAAGCTCAATATAGTATGATGTCTAGAGGGAGAATTGGTGGGATGTTTGGATCGTCCACTGCGCTATTGTTTGAAAGAGGTAGTTCGCCACTGAGGCCTAAGGGATCTTGTCTGACTCTTGGGGAGGGATTTGATTTGGTCACGTCGTTGAAATCTCGTGCGACAGGGGAGGGTCCCATGGGGCTACACTGATCTGGAGTTTGGAGCTTTGGCGATATCTGTTTGTCACTTAGTGCCCCTTCCTGAGGGTAGCATCGTGAAGAAGGAAGTGATCCGCTCGGTAGAGTTTGATCTAGTAGGAGGCTGAAGAAAGTGGGCTTAGAACCTGAGGGCCTCCTGCATGTATAAGACCAAGCATCTCTGGTTGGAATATCTGAAGAAGCCAATGAGGGTCTGAGTCCCCCTGAATAGGCAATGGAACCTCTCCCTAATCTCATAGTAGATAGGGCAGCGGAAGATGAAGTGCTCCCTAGTCTCGACCTCTTGTAGATGGCATAACTGGCATATCCTGTCTGATCGATCTATCTGGTGGTCGGTCTCTACACGAAGTCTATGGGAACCCGCTTTGGACTGGCCTAAAGGAATGCGAAGAGTGTGCACCCGATGACGAAGTGTATACTGTTGTTCAACAATGAGCTTGTCTCTAAGCTCTAAGAAGTGCTTAGCGTAGAAGGCCATCTTTGGGTGTAACCCACCCTGAGGGTTAACCCAAGTGATCTGGATGAATTGCCTGTAAATGTCATCCCTGATGGTCCTGTTCAACTCTTGTCTGGTAGGTAGGAGGTGGCCAGGTGCATCTAAGGAATATCTAAATGGAGGGAGATGGTCCATTAGAATGCCCACGGACTCTAAAAGATCTGAAACCCCCGAGAACCAACCTCGAGCCCGACTAGAAGGGCTAGAGAGGGAAATGGTATTTGAAGAGCAATAGGCCAAGTACAGGTACTGGTTTCATCCCTCCACCGAGTCAACGAAGCTCCAGATGTGATGTAGAAAAGAGACGAGTCTGAACACTGTCTCAAGTTGGAAGGGTCGGGCTCCAAACTCTGCTAGAATGATGTGCTGGGGGATTGTCTGCTTGCATCTAATGATGCGCCAGAGGAGAAGGGTCTGGACTCTCTCAGCTGAGGCCTAATCAGACTCAAGTAAAGAAGGCCCCCAAATCTCTGAGCCATAGAGAACAATGGGTCGAATAAGGGAGTCCATGAGGGACATCTTGGATGAGATGTCTTGAAAATGGTGTTGGAAGCACTGTCTCTCGAGAAGGGATAAGGATCCATATCCCTTGTTGATTTGAGGTTGGAGGGCTGGTCGCAAACCAAGGTCATGAAAATTGCACCCCCAAGTATGTTTAGGTGTCGGTGATCTCGATCTCCTCCCCTCAGAAGAAAGGAAGGTTTGTGGTCTTCTTCAACTTGTTGAAGATCATAACCTTGGTTTTACCCAAGTTGACCGTCAACTGCTGAAGGTCGCAGAAGAGAGCTAAGGCATGTAACTGTCCTTGTAGCCCCTCTTGAGATGATGCTAGGAGGATCATGTCATCAACAAAGAGTAGGATGGATATCGAAACCTGGTGGAGGAGGCATCCATCATTGTCCTGGATATATTCATGAGAAAGGCCTCCAACTCATCAATGTAATTCATGAGAAAGGCCTCCAACTCATCAATGTAAATCCCAAACAAGGTGGTGAACAAGGGGCAACCCTGTTTAACCCCAATGGTATTTCTGATGAAATTGGACATCCCGTGAAATGTGCGGAGATGACCAAGGACCGACTCATATAGGCGCATGATGGAAAGTAGTAAGGTTTGGGAAATGTCGATGTCTTTGAGCCTCTGGAACAGGGCTTCTCGGGGATAGAGTCAAAATATTTCTGAAAATCTACAAAGTAGCAGTAGAATTTCGAAGAACGATGTCGTTCCTCCTCGATGGCCTAAAGAGTAAAGATGTGATCAATGGTCTGATGAGTGGGTTGGAATCCTGCTTGTCCCCTAGCTCTGAGGGATCTTTGCTGAAGCTCACTAGAGAGCTTCATATGGGGAACCATAGCATAGAGCTTTGAGAACGTGTGGCCCACCATGATCGTCCTGTAGTTGTTGGGATTTGAACCGGGGTTCGTTTTATGTATCGGATGAATGATGCGATGTGACCATGCCGATGGTAAACCTGTATGGACCACAGGGTTGAAGAGATCAACCAAGTGAGAAACCAGAGCTCAAAGACCGTGCTTAAAGAACTTTGCCTGGAACCTTTGTTTGCTGCTTTGCTGCTGCTTATCACCCAAACGACCTCTCTGATGTCATTGTTTGAGAATAGGAAGCATGAAGAGGGCAGAGAGGTAACCTAAATTTGGGGCTACCCAGGAATATCATAGAGAGTGGATATGTGAGAGAACAAGGATCTGGGGTTAAGGTCAGATGGAGGGGGAGAATGGTGGGGAAGATGGTGCGCCAAAAATGTTTGGGGGAGTGAGTAAGAGAACTATGTAAGTCCCGTCTCCTCTGAGAAACAAAGAGGTCTTTCTTGCAACAGAGGAGACGACGAAAGGAAGCTCTGAGGCTTGGGTTGGGAGGAGTGAACATGGGTGAATGAGTGACAAAGCTCGCAGTGGAGAGCCTTGCATTCCTTGTCATGCCATTTGTTCATAGGGCAAGAGTTGGTTTTTTGGGAGTTGGAAGTGGACCGGGTGGAGTGAGGATAGGATTTGAGGATTGCTTCCCAAATGATGGATGAGAGGTAGGTGTACTTGTTAGATGTAGAATCATGTAAGGAGAACTGGGTCTCAGAGGGGAGCATCTAGAGGAGGTGGGTAGAGAAGGTGCTCAGGACCCCTTCATCGAATCGAAAGATAGTGCAGGGTGGGCCCTAGGAGGGGTGCAGGGAGGGGGGGTATCAGCCCGAAGAGAGAAGGAAAGAAGAGCATGGTATGTGAGGGGGATGGGGGAAACAAAGAAGCGACACTCACACCTCTTCCATGAGGGAGTTAGACTAGAGAGGACATAATCAACGACACTCACACCTCTTCCATGAGGTTGGCATGTGAAAAAGTAGGAGTCTAGGAAACATGGGAACCCGTTAAGGATCAACAACTCTTGAGATTCCCCTTGCCGCAAAAGGTGTCGACCATAGGCTGTGAAAGGCCCCAATGCATCATTACGGTGAAGCCCCATCGCTGGATCTATCTCTTGGATGAAGAACACGTCCTTTGACCGGTCGTGGAGAGGAGATTGGAGGGCTCTGGTGTGGGAGTTGAAGTCACCTAGAAGGATAACCTCCCCAACTACTGAGTACTAGGTGATGAAGACATACAAATCTATAAAGGGGTCCCCATCGGGCCCATTATGAATAGCATATGATGAAGAAGCTGGGGGAAAGTAATAGACTGCAATGTAGATGCCCCTGGGGAGAGGGGAAACACCCCTAAACTGAACCCACACGAACCTAGCAAACTTATCCGCGAC